>CM032631.1:0-98286 GCA_019097785.1 Fraxinus excelsior
GTAAGGTCGACATAGTAATGCAAGTTGAAAACAAAGACATAACTTCAAATTGTACAAAAGGGAACATAGCGTCATCTAGTAATGCAAGTTGTGAACGTCTTCCCTCGATAGTTCAACGTTTATGTCGGTTGTGTTGTAACGGGGTGCGAACATGTTGTCCGGTTATGACCAACTCTACCACAACGAGTGCAGTTTCTGAGTCGTGGGACAGCCTCACATCTGGATCGCTTGCGTCGTGTGGGTGGTCTACCTGGGGGACGACGCACAACGGGTGGCAGAATAGGAGTACTTGTAATTTCAGTCGGAACAACCCAGTCCACTTTCCGCAAGAAGGGATATATTGCTTCGGTGTACGCACCCATCCAAAAGTCTGATGTGTAGTAAGGGGAGCACAAATCGTATAATGACGTACCTCTCAAGCAAGCAGCACGAGTTGCATGAACACAAGGCATACGATTTAGCTGGAACTAACGACATGTGCATGTATTTTTGGAAAAGTTCACCATGTCCGTGTCATTGGATATTCCGACCTGTGTTAAACTGTCTGTCAATGCATGAGCTCGAAGCCTAGTACCGGCTTCGAATGTTGTCCGTAACTTACTCTCCATCCTCGACGACAGTACAGTACGACATGCAGTTGCGTGGGTTCGACGTTCATAAAACCACCTCTGCATAGTACTCCGAATGTGTTCGACCAAGCACGTGATCGGTAACGAACGGGCATGTCTTAACAATGAGTTCAAAGATTCTGCGTTATTGTTTGTCATAATGTTGTACCGCTGGCCAACGAATAATGCTCGTGACCAAAATGAAAAACCTGCTCGCTCCAAGTACACGTACGATCTTGCACTTACCCGACGAATCTGACCTATTAGTCTTTCAAACTCTTCGATCCGATACGTTGTCGCCGCTCGTTTGAATAGGAATATTGAACTCGCGTTGCTGTACCGCTGTATTAAGTTCTTTTCCATATGCCACATACAACAACCATGGTGAGACAATGGAAATAAGTGAGAAATGGCTTTTTCAATGCTGGTTTTCCTGTCTGAAACGAATACTAGTTCTTCTGAATCGCCAATAAGATCTTTCAAGTTAGACAGAAACCACATCCAGGATTTATTTGTTTCTGTATCCACGATCCCCCATGCTAATGGATAAATCTGTTTGTTTGCATCTTGGACAGTTGCTAGTAGAAGAGTACCTTTGTATGGACCTTTCAAGTGACTACCGTCAACACAAATAACGGGCCTCAAGTACTGTATGTAACCACGAATGCTTGCACCGAAACCAAGGAAGAAGTAATGGAACCTATTATGAGAGTCAACTTCAATGTGTGTAACCGTCCCTGGGTTGCACTCTCCCAAAACATGACAGTATGAAGATAGTTTTTGAAAACTATCCTCTGGTGTACCATGAAGCAAATGTAAAGCAGCCAACTTCCCCCTACGTGCTTTGCTATAACTGATTTCGACACCAAACTCACGTTCCATGTCACGTGCAATATCAGTAGGGTCATACTTTCGGTAGGGATTGTCCAATTTTCTCAAAACATGCTCAGCAATTATTGAACTAGTGGCATGTCGATGTGTATTGCGACGGAAATCTACGGTACATGTGTGCACATTGATGAATTTACGGATCATGAAGACTGCAGACTTTTTCACAGACGAAGCACGTAACATCCACATGCAATTATCGTCAGCACATACAACAGTTAACATTTTCATGCTTGACCTACTGACCTTAAATTGGAACTTATCTTGCAAAGCAAGGACACGAATTCTCGAGTACAACTCTTTCTTGCTAAAGAATATTTGCCTTTCGGCAATATCGGATGTATTCACTCTTGTAATCCATTCGTTTCTATCTGAACTCCTGGAATGTGAAGACATTTGCTCATCAACGTCATCAGTATTAGCAGCCTCTGTACCATGTGATGGGATGTCCAACATCTCAGCTGAAGGTGCAGTTCCAATATCACAAAACGGAGTTTCGGGTGCATTATTGTTTGATACCCTATCATGATGATTGATCTCCTCATGTTGTACATTTTGTTCGACATCCGCTAGGGCAAACGAACGATCTGGACAATTTGTATTCCTCCCCATGCCAACACTTGGGAGCTCGGCTTCCAAAACAGTAATGCATATGGCAGTTTCATTATGAATCGATATGTACCATTTTAAGTCTTCATCTTCGCGTATTTCGGCCGGAGGTATATTGAAGTTCGGGACTTTGAACTTTAATTCAATTTCTGTCCGGGGATCAAGAATACGAAGTTTGTCCTTCAATTGTTGCACGAGTCCGGTTAGGGTAATACTTGTCGGCACTAAAATTGAAGTTGTTTTGTCCCCTGTCCACTTCCATTCGTCATCCACATGAACAAACTGTCCTCCATACGATACGATGAATCTCAAATGATTACTCATACCTGAAACGTTGAGATTGCAACAGTAAGAATTCAGCATAATACATATGTCTACATCTAATAATATGAATGTGGAACTTTCGAATATTGAAATCCATGGCGTAGCAAACGGTGAAATGAACGATGTGTTAACAGTTTTCAACTATCGAATTCGACAGTTAAATTGTCTATCCCGACAGTTCATAAATGTCGGGTCCGATAGTTCATAAACGTCGGGTTCGACAGTTTCAACATAACTGTTTTACAGATGTACGAACAGTCGGGAAATTGAAAAACATGTATTTGGTACCTTTGAAGAAATTAACATTAATGGTGATAAATCATTCTTCAACTACCACATAAAAACATCTTCTCATTAATGAACAATACAATGCTTCATTAAATATGGAATCCTTCATTTATGTAAAGGATATTAGTAGTTTTTATCTTTCACAAATATTTCAAAAATCAAACAAATCAATGAATAATAGTTTCAAAAATTTCTCACATTGCATTTGATCATATTGCATTTAAACATCTAAGAAATAGTAATCTACAAGATAAAATTATAAACTACTTGTAATGACTAACCTATCAAAATGGATGATGAATTCAATTGTGATGTGTTCTTGATCAATAGAAGAAGAAGATGGAGAAAATGTTAGGTTTTGTTAATGGGAAGAAGAATGTGTGGTTATATTAATATTTCAAATTCTTTTATCTTTTTTTTGTCTAAGGAAAAATATTATTACTCAATATAATATACATATAAACAATTTTTATAATATTTAAAGTAAATTATCACATCACAATATTAATGACATTCAAATCAAACATTAAATGCTCCTAAAAAGGTGGTACTAAGGATATTTTGGACAATTTGCACCAAAAAAGTGACATTTTTGCTCACAAAAAGTGAAAATGACAATTTTTTTTGGATTTTCAAATTTAGTGACATTTTTGAAAATTCCCCATTAACTATTTTTTCTTCATTTATCAAACTTTAAAAGTTGGACCACTACTAGAATTTCAACAGTCGATCTATCCGTTTGACTAATGAATTGATGACTCAAGGCTTGGCCACATCAATGTCGAGATAAGAGTTTTGATAACTATATACCTAATTTTCAAAATTTTATTAGTATATGCAATTTTTTAAGTCTCCGCCGGGTTATCTTACCTAATCCAAAGAACTGGATACTGCTTAGAGTATGTTTGGCGGAGATTAAAATAGTTAATTATAAGTATAATATATATTTTAAAATAAATAATCATTGGTTTAATAAAAGTTCGACATATAGTAAAGCTAATCATATTAGCATTTTATTTATAACTAAGAAAGAAGCATCTGATCCAAAATATTTAGAAAATAAGAAAATTCTTAAAAAGTAAATTTGAGCATAGCCAAACACGGTGTTAAATGCTAAGGAAACACGCTTATTGAAGGTGTTATTCTCAAGAATGCAGAAAAGAAGAGAAAAAAACAATCACTGAAAAGAGTGTAAAATCGAAGTATACACTTCTTTAACCTTTTTCTGTGCTCTTTCTTTCTCGTCCATGGAATTGCAAGCATCTTCTTCTTCTTCGTCTTCCTGTCGATAACAAGAAACCCTTGCAGCTTGAAATATGCTTCTTTTACCTCAGAGGAGACTATTTTTGAGCACCAATTCCAACTACAACAGAGTAATTTTCATGGGATCCAAACGCTTGCTTCTTCTTAATTCTACACTCACGCCCGTAACACATAAACATACATATGTGGCCCATTTTTCTTCGACTTGGCAACCTCAGTTATTTTGTACTCAATAGGAAAAATATGGAATTTTCTACTTCTTCTCCGAAATCCATATCTCCAATTCATCGGATGACCTCTTGGTTGAGTTATTATCCCCATGCTGCTATGCCTATACCCAGACCAGGCTTTTTTATTTTCTTTTCTATTTTGATGTTTTGTTCACTTTAATATATTTGCCGTGTTATTAATGTTTGCAAATCCACTGTCGGATGAAGGTACAACTAGTTAAGCACTGCAACAGCATCATAGAAGTGGTACCATATTTGAAGATTATTGTAAGTGACTAGTTTTGTTTGTTCTGTTTTTAATGGATTTTGAATAATGCTTTTATTTAATTTTGTCCACTTTCTCAAAATTATCTATCAGAAACATTGAGTTGAATTCCACCATGCTCGGCTGGACATTTGCTTCTACAATTTACTTTAAAATATAATATGAAAAGACTATAATGCTTTCTAAAGAAATATTTTTTAGCCTTTGTTTCACAAAATTTATAAATTATTAAAATCCAAACCACATATTTCAATGAATTCATAAGTACCATCACTTGTAAATTAAACCATTTATAAATTCTTCCAAATAGAGACATAGCTACCGTGTGACACCCATTCTTATTCTCATTTTTTTTTTCTGTTTCTTCATTTCAACCACATATTCTCCAAATAAAATAATATTACACACAAATCTAAAACTTTTCATTACTTTTCAACCTTACATTCTTCCATCAATCACTATTCTAGAATTCATTTTTTTTTTCCCAAAATGGGTGTCAAACACAAGCTTAATATAGATCCATTAGTCCACATAAATTGGCCGACGCAGATTGCATACCTCTATAAATAATAGTGAGCCTACCATAAGTGTGGAGGTGGGCTATCTAACTATGCATGATCCAAACATCTTTTTACGAACGAGTCTGCCTCAATCAATCGAGGTCGGTACATATGAGGTGTCTAAGTTGGATATTGAAATATGGGATGCGAGCTTAGCCTAGCCTAACTTAGCATGAATATAGAAACAAGTTGGCTCACAATACATGGCTCATAACAGGTGGTTGAGATATTTTTTTCTTTTACCACACCATTTTAGAGCTAGCTAGCCCGATATATTTGACACTTCACTTCCACGGTGTGGAAATCCAGTGATTTGAAAAGAAAAAGTTGGCACCAGGATACTTTGCTTTTCAAGTAGTCTATGGAGGAGTTTTTAAGCTTCTGTTTGGAAAAAAATTGTAAATTATTGAATTTATAAATGGATAGAAATGAGTGATAGTTAAGTGAATAGTGTTTGTGATTTCGCTGGAATGTGCAATTAAAAACATAGTTCGATTATATATAAATGATTTTTGAATTTTTTCAAACTAAGACTCAAGAGTTTTACCGTAGTTTAGTCCTACATCCAATGCTCAAGTGCTATCTTCATTGTTAATTTTCACAAGGACAACCAAAACTTAAATGACTTGCTTGCCATTGACTGGCACACCAAGTGTTCAACCACCGCTTACCACTCCTTTCAAATTCTATGAGTATCCATTTGTGACTAAATAAAGGAAATTTGTGATATGAAATATGTCAGTTTTCATCATCAGCAACCAATTTCTTTATAAATACTGTCCGAATACAACTACATACAATCCTAATAGCACCTATAAAGACAACTTGAATCAACTTCTTGTCACTTTGTCCTCCAACGCGACTGGCCTGGAGAACGGATTTTACAGCTACCCTGTCGGCTGTGGCCCCACAGACACCGTCAACGCCTCTTTCTAAGTAGAGGTGATGTTAACACTGATTTCTGTGAATGATGTGCGGAAACTGATACAACTGAAGTCCGAGACCATCGTCCCAATGAAAAAAGGCAACTATCTGGTATTACTTTTTATTTTGTCTAAAAGTTTTAGTTATTAAGGATGAATGACATGTGTCATTTAATTATTGTCTTCGACAACAGGTACAACTATTGCTTGTTACGCTACTCAAATGGATCTATATTCTCCAGGGCAGAGCAGTCCTTGGCAGTATTTTTGTCTGATTTACAGAACATAACAGATGAACCCAATTGGTTCAGACAGTTATTAGGAGAGACCATGAATTAAATAGCATCGGAAGCTGTTAATAATAATCTGTCCGGTAAAAAATTTGCTACCAAAATAGCTAACTTCACGACGTTTCAAAGCTCGCATGCACTGGCAAAGTGCACTCCAGACCTTTCGAGTGGTGATTGCAGCAACTGCCTTCGAAGTGCGATCTCTCTATTACCAAGATGATGTTATAATAAACAGCGAAGAACAGTTCTTTTCCAAATCTGTAATATTAGGTATGAGGTTTTCCCCTTCTTCAATTCTACTGCGGCCTCTGCACCACCGCCTAATCCAAATATTTCTCCTCTTCTGCCACTGCCTCCCGGTACTTAAGGTAACCTCTTGATTCTTAAGCAGAAAGTTTTTTTATTTTTTATTTTTCTTAAAGAAAAAGAAAATCGAAAGGGTAAAAAATGAAAACTTTGTATGAATATTACCATTCTGACTTCTCATGACATCCCTTTTTTCCTTTTTGCTTCAGTGGAAGATTTTGAATCTACATTCCTCCTTTTCTTTCTTCCTTTTTGGCGTTGACAATGCAGGAAATGGCGGAATTTCCAAACAAGTAATTATTGCCATCGTTGTTACGATTGCCATTTCCATAGTGATTTTCTTCATAGGCTGCTGCTTCTTGACAAGGAGAACAAGGAAGAAACGTTACAACAATATCAATGATGAAAACGGTAAGCTACAAGGACGCAAAAGAAAAAATAGAAGAAAAAGAATTCCCTTTGGATCTTAGTTGATTGTGTACACACTAGTTGGATTCTGGATCGAATAAAATCATCTAAATTTAAGCAGAGTTAGAGATGCGACATGATTATTTGTTCAAAATTTGATTTTCAACTTTTTGGACAATGTAATAGCATGAAAGCCTACTATGCCATATTATTTATTATCTGTTTCTAATTATTCAGTAGTTTCTGAATCTCTCTCCAGTTCACTCCAAGCTTAAAGAAATTTATGTAACGACTTGCTATTTTTGTGTGTAGACGAAGGAAATGAGCTCTCAAAAGTTGAATCCTTGCAATATGACTTGAATACTATTGCACTTGCAACCAACAACTTTTCTCCCGATTACAAAATTGGAGAAGGTGGATTTGGAAGTGTTTACAAGGTAACTTAAAGAAATCTAATTCTAAGTATATTATGATAAAATAATATACAATTCTAGGTCATAGTCCCTTTTACTTGCATAGTTTTCTCTGAATATTTTTACTTATGGTGCATTTGTTACGTTGGATTACACACTATTTTGACAACACCGAAGAACAAAAGTGAGCTAAAATTCAATTAACCATAATGTCTAATAGTGTGGTTGTAGGGTACTTTTCCTAATGGACAGGCAGTAGCTGTGAAGAGACTGTCTAGAAGTTCCGGGCAAGGTGCAAGAGAATTTAAGAACAAGGTTGTTCTGATGGTCAAACTTCAACACAGGAATCTAGTAAGGCTACTAGGATTTTGCTTGGTAGGAGAAGAAAAGATGCTCATCTACCAATTCAAGTCGGTTAGCACCAATCTTGATAAATCTACTCTCTTAATTTTTTCATAATACTTTCATTGAAATTCCTAAACATTGGAAGCCGAATTAACCCTGTAAAATACATAGAGATATGATTTTCACATTACTAATATTTAACCCTCTGGCCTTCAATTTGTCATAATATTTGACGCTTGGCCTTTAGAAACTGAGTTTTAAAGGCCATATTTGTTGACGACGTACTTCTGCTTTCCTTTCGTTTATTATTTCTATTGTAATTAGGATTAGAGCTTAAAAAAATCAACGGTAATTTAGATGTTCAAGCTTGGAAGCTTTGGAGAGACAATGGACTGTTGGAATTGATGGATCTAACATTACAAAATGCATATGCTATGAATGAAGCTATTGGATGCATTCAGATTGGGTTCGGTGAGTTCAAGTTATTCAGCCACTCTTGCTATTCCTCGTTAACCAGCATTTTATTTTCGTAGTAGAACACAGAGCTTGCCCACAAGGCGTTTTCCTTTGTCAAGAATGTGTTAGCACCGAGCTTTGCATGAATATTTTAAAATTGAGGCCATTTGGCTCGGTGGAAGTTAAATGTGAACCCCTTAATTAGTCTATAGAAAATGAAACAAGGAAGTTTAAATCGGAGACAAATTACAATTTAGTTTAGATATTGAAACATTTTGCTTTTCAAATTGCAAGCAAAGTCAAAAGTACAAATCAATTGTCCTTCCATTATATTGACATCGAAAAGTATTTATAAAATTCTTGAGACATTGATTATGTTATAATTAATTGGACATGTCTGAACCTTATATCTTAATAGGTATTAGCATAAATTTGTTTAGATTATTCACATTTTATTCACATTTTATTTCTAATAATATTTTGTGATCTTTTTCATATTATTTCCGATTTTAACTAGTTTTTAGGGCTTTAGTATAAATAGCTTTTATTATTTCATTGTAAAGGAAGTTATGAATTATGATTATTGAAATTGAGAATTTTCTCTCTAATTGTATTGATTGAATATTATCGAACTTATCAAATATTGTTTTAATATATGTGGCGTTCAACTTTTAGAGAACTTATTAAATGATTAGACACCCTTTGTGGCGTTGACAAATCGAGGTTCGTTGGTTTTGTAATCAAGAAGTCATTCAAATTTTATTTTTGTTTGGTTGTTTGGTTCAATAATTTTCGGGTTGAAATGCTACTGATGCAAGGGAAGCTTATAGGAACGACAAAAATCTCACAAAAAGAATTTTAATTAAGAAAAATTCAATAAAATTTTATTTCATTCAAAACTGAATTTGCCTCAAATGGCTTACAACATTTAAATAGCGGAAAACATAAGAAAATTCGAAAATATTAAATAATAATGGAAAAATGTTATTTTTTTCCATAAATGGAAAAAAATTGAGATTATGACAGATCTTGATTCTCCTAACCACCAGGGTCGTCCCCCAACAAACGGAATCGCAATTCGAATCTTATTGAATGAGATATTGCTAAATCAAATATTACCATAAACGACAAAAATGCTTAATTGATGTCTTAAATGACGGAATTTGCCCAAAATTTGACGTGCATCAGGGCAAAAGGCCCTGAGTTGTGATCATTGGCTCCTTTCCAATCAAATTGGACTATCAATTTGCCAAAAACGGACAAACCAAAGTTCCATGAAATTATTATTTTGGCTTCATCATTCTCCTCGGGTTGAGAAAAATTCGTCCTCGAATTTGACGGGAAAGAAACCTCATCATTATTAAAATTATCACCACAAAATGGAAGCTCTGACGGCAATCCATCTGAAGGCTTTTCTGGAAAGTCCTCATGAAACATGGCTGAACCATGCGGGTGACCTCCCGCTCATTGTCAATAGACTCTTCCACAAACACGTACACTATCCCATTTCCTTTTATATTTGTCTCGAACTTCACTTTAGTCAGTAAATTGGCGCCATCCCCAACTATTTTTACTGAGCCCTTATCTGAAAGCAAAACACTTTTCTTTCCTTCAATAGTACACCTTGACTGGAAGATATTATTATGCAACCAGTCAGTGTTATTTTCCAGAAGAGTCTGAAAACTCTGCCTCACCACCAATTCTTGACTCATATCACCAACCACAAACTCATCCTCCTCTACTGCTTTTTCTACACCTTCACTGTCAAATACAGGTGAACCGTCGTAATCAAACTCTTCCTCCTTTGTTGCTTTTCTACACCTTCATTGTCAAATACAGGCAGACCATTATAATCAAACTCTTCCTCCTATGTTGCTTCTTCAGGGTCTTCATTGTCAAAAACAGATGGAACTTCATAATCAAACTCTTCATCCTCTATTGCTTCTTCAATGTCTTCAATCGTAACATCCTGAATATTATGATCACGGTGTTGGACTTCCTCAATCGGAACCTACCCACGACGACCACGACTTCCAGGCGTATGTTGTTGCGACATAAGTGCAGCGACTTGCTGTGTCAACCACTCCACTTGTTGATGTAGCCGTGCGATTTTATCACGTCTATGTACCTCCTCTACTAGGGCTTCATGAGTTTCTTGACGTCTCCTTGACGGCATGGTGAAGGAACGACTTCGGCTCTGATACCAACTGATGCAGGGGAAGCTTATAGAAAAGACAAAAATCTCACAAAAAGAATTTCAATTAAGAGAAATTCAATAAAATTTTATTTCATTCAAAACTGAATCTGCCTCAAATGGCTTACAACATTTAAATAGCGGAAAACCTAAGAAAATTCGGAAATATTAAATAATAATGGAAAAATATTATTGTTTTCCATAAATGGAAAAAATTGAGATTATGACAGATCTTGATTCTCTTAATCACCAGGGTCGTCCCCCAACAAACGGAATCGCAATCCAAATCTTATTGAATGAGATATTGCTAAATCAAATATTACCATAAATGGCAAAAACGCTTAATTGATGGTTTAAACGACGGAATTTGCCCAAAATTTGACGTGCATCGAGGCCAAAGGCCCTGAGTTGTGATCATTGGCCCCTTTCCAATCGAATTGGACTATCAATTTGCCAAAAACGGACAAACCGAAGTTCCATGAAATTATTATTTTGGCTTCATCAGCTACCGTCTACAACCTGAATTTGGATTTTCCTAGCGTTTCTTAATTAATTCTGCGAGTTCCACGCGTTGCGTGTACCCGGGTTCGCGTCATTTGGTATCAGCGTTTGAGCTCTAGATTCAGGTTCTATCTTTTCTTTCTTTTGAGTCTTTTGTTTTGTTCTTCGTGTCCGTCGTAAATTTTGAGTCTTTATTCTAGAAAATTCCAAAAAAAAAAAAGAAGAAGTTATTTTTTGGCTAATCTAGCATCCAAATCAACTCATGTTTCTTTTGTCAGTTTTGTAGTTAAATTTCGAGTTAAAAAACTTTTTTACTATTCGCTGGAGTATTGTTCACGTTGTACTGTTCAAAAAAATTACTTGACATATTTGAGAAGTTGTCACTATCCTATTATTTATCTCAAATATAAAATATGTTTGTGTTCATTCCAATCCAAAAATTCAAGAACAACTTTCTTGAATTGAAAGAATTATCATTCGAAATTTCATCCAATCCAATTCTTTTCTTGAGTCTTCTGGATTACACCTACGTAAAAGGATGGATGGTGATTGGGGGCACATCTTTCAAATTCGATGTTTTGTAAGTAGCACGGTATGTAGTCTGGCCATTGATAAGGAGTCCATGCCAAATTTGGCTAGTATCACGATGGTTGAAAATTGGGATTACCTTTACAACAACACTCTAGTCCTTATAGGATGACTGGTTGAAAGAGCGTGGGAAAGTGTATGTAACCAAGCAGGTTCTAATAAATGTCACCATTGGGAGATATAACGATGATGTTTGGTGTGATGTGGTGCCATTAAAATCTTTTCATATTTGGTTTGGGAGAGTTTGGAGGCATAAGAGGAAGGCTGTTTATGGTATGGGGAGGAATAAGTATAGGTTTCTTCATGATGGGGCAAATATCACTCTTCATGGTTTAACACTAGAACAGTCATTTGCAGACCAATGGAAGGTGAGAGGTGAAGTAGAGGGAAAAAGCAAGAGAGGGAGATGATAACACCGAAAGAGAACTCCGAAGTTGAATTGTAGGAGGAGTCCAGAAATAGAGAAGTTGAGTTGGAGGATGGTGAATTGAAAAATATAGTTAAAATTAAGGAGAGTGAACAAATTAAAGCGGAGGAGCACGAGCAGGCTAATACAAAAACTGTAGAGATTGTTCAGCAAGATAATGAGAAAATAATAGAAAAATGTATTGAGCAAATGGTTTAAAATATTGTGTAGAATAAATAGCAGGGTTTCATCGTAAAGCATGATGTGGTAGAGATGATACATTATGAGTACAAGGACACATATCTCGTTTTTGGGAAAGCTAACAAATTCAACCGTGTATTACTTAATTCCTTCTTTTAAGTTGATCATTGTACATAAGAGTTCATACAACAACGTTTATGGTTGATTAAATTTGTGTTGCAGTACATCCATACTTGCAAAATGGATGACACCCGTATTGATCATATGGCATGGGAGAAAAAAAAAATTCATTTGATCCAGGTGATGTAGTGATGAGTTAGGTAGCATGCTGGTTATCCCATACGCGATCACAAGGCACAAATTCGAGGATGAATTATTTTGAAGAGAGAGGGAATAATATGATCCAGGATGGGAAATCACTTGGTCGGGTCACGGAGTTCAAAATGTCGAAGTTAACAAGCCAAAGACCTAGTTACATGTTGGAGTCGAGGGCCGAAAGGAGCTCGAAGCATCATAATCAAGAATTGAAACGGGGAAGGAAAATGGAGAACCATGTGGCCGCATGGTTCACCAAGCCATGTGACCGCATGGCTACAACCCGAGAGCTGCAGAGGTGGATTGCATTGTTCCATGGGATCCATGACCGCATGGATTTATACCATGCAGCTGCATAGCACAAATATTTGACGAGAATTTTAATTTTTGTCAGTTTCCTAGTTTTGTCAGAATTCTCTTTCTAATGATATTTTGTGATGTTTTTCATATAATTTCCGGTTTTAACTAGTTTTTAGGGCTTTAGTCTAAATAGCTTTTATTATTTCGTTGTAAAGGAAGTTACGAATTATGATGATTGAAATTGAGAATTTTCTCTCTAATTATTCTTGATTGAACATTATCGAACTTATCAAATATTGTTTTAATATTTGTGGCGTTCAACTTTTAGAACTTATTAAACGATTAGATACACCCTTGTGGCGTTCGCAAATCGAGGTTCATTGGTTTTGTAATTAAGATGTCATTCAAATTTTATTTTTGTTTTGTCTACAAAAGACTTCCACTAATTCCATACAAATATCTAAAAAATCCATGAAATTTACATAAGTCAATGACCTAAAAAAAGTTCATCAAAGTTTTCAAAAGTCTCAATTGAACTTAAACATTCACTTACAATTATAGTACTCCAATAGGGGGCACCAAATGACGCCCCTTGTTTGGCCTGAAATTTAATCACGGGACAAGCAGTATTATTGTTAGAATTATTCTTGTTGTACATAATTTTTTACTTAATTGATTACCGAATTGACAAGTGGCAGCCCTGCTCCTTCAATAGGAGGCTACCACTTGTCAATTCGATAACCAATTATGTATCATGTTATGTACTTGTAGCATGATTGTTGTTGTTATTACCCCAAGGACAAAGACAACCAAAAGAAACTGGATTCCGTTGACTAGTACAGGAAGTCTTGGATCAACAAGTCAATTTTACATCTTATATGCACCCTTTTTTTTATAAAATATTATATACTTAGCTCTAGTTTGGTAGAAATTCTTTAAATCTTATTTTTCAAAAACTCATTTTCAATTACATATTTTTTCAATTAAATAATTTTACATATGGATTCATAATTTTCTTACCACACATTCTTACAAAAAAAAAAAAAAAAAATTACTTTTCACAAAATTTATTTTCAAAAAATTTACATCAAACAAACTTTCGGTATAACATTTTGTTTCATTTTTCAGCGCATGACTATTTTTCTTACAATTATAGTACTTCAAGTTTCACAAAAATTTCTATTTTCTTCAACCCATTAGACATCAACTAGATTTCATTTTGATCATATATAGCTGATAATTGTGATTATTTACTCGACCAACTCTTGTCTTCATCGACATTTTCTTCAAGTAGGCTGTTGGAAGCTAACTTTTATCGTAACTCAAAAATGCAAAAACAAATTGAGTGTTACTTAGGTGTTGGGGTTTCGAGAGTACATTTGGTACCCAAGCCACAAATAAACTGTATGTATATGTATAGATTAGGGTTGGGGCTTGAAATTGTATATGTAAAATTAGGGTTTGAACTTTGAAGGAAGGGAAACAAGACGGAATATTTTGTAAAAAGACGTATGTTTCTTTATACTTGCTGTGCCTAAATCCTAATGAATACTTGTTATAATTAGATTCTCAGGAAATGATCATTTCTACCACTATTAAATATTAATTACACTCGTTTTTTTTTTTTTTTTATTTTCAAAGCATTATGCCATCTACCAAGTATAATTTAAAGTAATGCTATGTAGTCAAGGCAAGGGGGGAGCTAGCACCCGACGAGTCGGCGCAACCATCCATGTTGGTTTTGTCGGAAAAAATGGATTAAAAAAAGGGTTAAATTTTATAAATGTGTCTGTTCAGTGCCGGTTCTGTGATTTTTGGGGTCTAAGGCGAATTTCATAAATTAGGCCCCAAAATTGTAGTATGAATGCAAAATCTATAAATTTATTATGGTTTCAATAGTTCATTTGTTAATTTAAATACTTTAACAATAAAACAACAAATAAAATGTATTATACAAAATATTTATATTATAATCGAATCACAAAGACGACAATATTCCAAATGTTTTATCGATCGACCAAAAAAAAGAAGAATGAAAGAAGTTAACATCTAAGGCCCCCTCCAATGTTGGGCCCGAGGCGATGACCTCACTCGCCTCTATGCAAAACCGGCCATGTGCCTACTTATGACATTTGTTGTGTAGCTTATATGGAAGAAGACTCACTCTACATGAAAGAGGCACAAGGTTCGATTCCAAGAGCCCCCATGAAATCAATTTTTTTTTTAATAACATTTGCAATGGGTGAGAATATAAAATTTTGCCACTATGGTAATTGAAGATTGTTAACAATAAATATGAAAAGAAAATATATATTCAGTTTTATCAAAGTAATAGACTATTTGTTTTAAAAATTATTATGCGGTTGAATCACTTGCCCGATGATTTGTCCAATCAACGATCGGGTACGTTTACTGTGTATAATATATACTTTTATTGTTAGGTTTTATTAATTTATTTTGTAAAATTTAAATTTGGACAATTTATATACTACTTTTTATTCTTTTAAAAGTTTGAAAAATACTTTTTTTTGGGGAGGGGGAGGGGTAAAAAAATAATTCTAAAAATCATTGTTTTAAAATTTTTGCATAAGATTCGCCTTAGTTCGAAATTTGTATTTACTGTTTAATCATATTTTACGTATAAACTTCATCTTGTTTCGCTTAAATTCATAAAAAAATTGAAATTTGATCATGCGTATATGATTCAAAAAATATATTTTTTTCTTATTATTTTGGATTGTAGTGGATTATTCTTTTATATGTATATGACTTTTACGTTTATATTAATTGAAGATTTTTTAATATTTTTTAATTAAATATTAATAAATAATCTAGTTGTTGAGGTTGTTAACGATCAACGACCGTCCTAACTCACTCGATTTCTTGGATCCACCCATATCCATGGTACTTAATTATTAATCTATGAAGATTTCTCTTATTTTCAATAGTTTTGCATCAAACATATTATTTTTATATTTTTTGTTCTAATAAGTAAAATTCACGAATCTACATTTTGAAGGATAGGATTATAAAAATATGACATTACATTATCTCGGATGGACTTGAGATTTTTTCAGACATGAGTCTGAAGTTTAAAAGTTGGGCCACTACTAGAATATTAGACCCGTCAATCTTAACAATGATCCGCCACTTAAAAAATTGAGTTGGTGATTCGAAGGCTTGGCCGAGTCAATATTCACATTGCTGAGTTTGATAACTATGGACTTAATTTTCAAAATTTTATAAGTCTATGCAGTTTTTTAAGTTGGGATAATTACATAAAACCAACTGTTTAGTTTCAAGTTTATGAAAATCAGGTTTAAACTTTATTTAATCAAAAATCAGGTTTTATCATTTTTAATTAATAATGATATTATAAAATTAAAATAACATATATACTCACCCTACTACTTATCCCCACCAAATTTATTTTAAATATGAAAAAATGATAAAACCTGTATGTTACGCGATATTTAATAAGAACAAATACTATGAATAAGATTTTTGACTTTTTTTTATTAATGTTGTGCGTATAGTAAGTACTACCCAGTCCATATTACCGTATAAATCAAACAATAATTCTGTTTGTACGGAATTATTCTCCCAACAATTGGTCAAAAACACTCACATGGGGTGGGCCCCATGTGAGTAAAATATTGAGGAAAAAAACCACCCACCTGTTGTGAGTGTTCTGGCAATTTTCTGCCTATTTTGCTTCTGTACGCCCACTGCAGTTGTAAATCAAATTATTATATTTGTACGAAATTCGTCAACAAAAAAGTTACAAATGATAGTACACGTCTTTTAAATTTTTTGAAGTTTTTATTAGGCATGTTAGGCTTTATGATCCGATTCGTGTACAAACATAACAGGCTTCGAGTAATTGTCCAAATATTTAAGAGAAACTATGAGGGTGGGTTTTTTTGTTTAATTTTTTTTTGGGGGGGAGGGGGGGTGGGAGGTGGTGCAAGATAAGATGCAATGATTTGGATTTGGATACACCATTTTATTGAGTCTAGAGGTGGATTTATCCACTGTATACGCATACTAGCTCGTAATAGCTTCAGGTCATGCTTTTTACACATAAGTCTACCTCAATATTATGCAGTCCAGTACATCATGATACTTTTAAGCTGGATGTTGAATCTAGTATTCAGCCGCCAGACATTGATGAGCGTCGGACGTCTCCGCTCCCTTCGTAAGTGAGACTACTTTACTTTGAGACAAGTGAACCTCCTTTTCAACTTCTCAATTTCCTCCGAAGTCTAAGCGAATTCACCGACTCCTCTTTTTCCCTTTTGGCTGACACCTCAGCCTTATCCTTGTTGGCAGCCTTCTTTGCCTGAAAGGCTTTGCTCACAAACTCTTTATTTTTTCTTTTGAGGATTTTAAAGAGGGCCCTCGCCTCTACAGCCATGCCGAACGACCTTGCTGCCTGAGCCACCATCGTAGCGACGAAGTCCACAGCATCGCTTGTCTTAACAAAATTCTGTCACTTCTCAATCCAAAATTTATAGAATGTCGTCGTGGCTGTCTGAATCTCTGGAGGCAGAAGTGTGAGAGCCTCAGACTCGAGCTCATTGGACCTTTTAGCCAAGGCCGATTTACCTTGGGGGCAATCTGAAGTTGTGGAGTCGCTCGAAGTCCTCAGCTTCTTGGTAGGTTCCTGCCTTTGGGTGGCCTTTTCTGCCCCCCAGAGACTGCAGCAATCGATGCTGCCAGCAACTTTTCCCCAACAGGCACCTTGGAGCGAGGATGAGGAATGTCGTTAGAGCTGCCCACCCCGGTAATCTAATGTATGCCATACAATGTACAAGACCGGACATTCCATTTACTATAAGTAGATTTAGTAGGTTTACAAGTAATCTAAGTGTTGAACATTGGAAGGATACTTGGTTATTTAAAGAGAACCAAAAATCTTGGACTCCAATATTCTAAATTTCCAGCTATACTTGAAGGATATACCGATGCTAGTTGGATATCAAGTGCAGGTGAAAATAAATCAACATCGGGTTAGTTGTTCACTCTTGGAGGTAGTGCAGTTTCTTGGAGATCAAAAAAACAAACTATGGTTATACATTCCACAATGGAATCCAAGTTTGTAGCATTAGCTGAAACGGGAAACGAAGCGGAGTGACTTAAAGATCTTCTTTATGAAGTTTCATTAGATACGAAGAATGAGTCTTCAATATCTATACTATGTGATAGTTAAACTACTCTAGAATTGGCTTATAGTGAAGTCTACAACGGAAAGTCTAGACACGTAAGTCTTAGACATGATTATGAGAGTGTTTGGTATAGATTAAAATCATATTTTAAGTGGATTGTGATAGAATTTTTTGAAATGTGTGGTTGAAAAGATATAGGACCCATGAATGATATGGTTGATATTGATTGTTTGACTTTAACTTAGATTAAAATCCGGTCCAAACAAGCCCTATGTAAGGAAATTAATAAAAGATGGAATAATTTCATTTACATATGTAAGATCAAGTGAGAACTTGGCTGATCCACTTACAAAACCACTTACCAAAGAGTTGGTAAGATTAATATCAAGTAGGATGGGGCTTAAACTCCTTAAATAAAATTCATCAATGATGGCAACCTTACCTGTAATTACGAAATGAGTAATTTACGGGTTCAAATGGTAACAACAAGTCATTTGATAAGTGAATTAATTACAACACTTAGTATATATAATTTAAAGCTTTATCTTAAAGATATAAGTGCTCGGGTTCTAGTATTGAGGATTGAATAAAATTTAAAGAAATTCAGTATGTAGTACAAGTGTCTTTAAACATAACCAAAACACTGTAAAAATCTCTCATACGTGAACTTAGAAGTGGTGTCGCTTCAAGGAAAGTTAGAGTTACTTCCTGAAAAGTTCATGAATATGGATGGGTGCAAGGCCATTAACGCACCAAAGGAAAATTATATGAAACATATTGAGATAGAATGTTCACGTGTGTGATATCGTCGGTAATGTCATAAGGGATAATTGGTTCAAAGCTAAGGCTACTTGGAATCTCGATATTACTTTGCAATGTTAGCACTAATGTAAGGTTTCAATCGAAAAATACCATATCATATGCGTGACATCGTTTATGATTCCAAGTGAATTGTGATATTTGAACAAGTGGAGGATTGTTATATAAATGTGTTGTTCATATATTTAATGAGAATTGATCGAATATGGTTGAAAAAAAAAAATTGCATAGCCATTTGGCCATGCGACCTCCATCGTCAGGACATCAGTCCCTGTTTTGGTTCCTCTATGCGACCGCATAGAGGAAGTTATTTAGCCGTTGGACATATTTTTAAAATTTGTTTGGCACATTTTCAACCACAATTTCCTATATTTTGTGAAATGTTAGCACACATACGAATGTGTATGAAGTAATTCTATATATATAGATAGAATTCATGGTTTAATAATCAATTTTCTTCTCTTATGTTTTGTATAATTCACCTCCAAACTATCTCAAAATTCACTTAGAATCTTTCCTTTAAAAACTCTTCTTTTTTCCTTATTTCCGGGTTTCAAAAGTGTTATTTGAAACCTGTTTCTTGACTTGAAATGCGCTAAAGCTATTTGTGTGTTGGTCTTTTAGCATTCTCATTATCGAGATGACGCAAATAAACCTTTTAGGATGACATTCTTTGCGATTCGAGTCTTCTACTTTTCTTCACTTTCTTGTTTTGTGATTTTTCATTATTTCCAGTTTGTATTCATTTTGGAGGCTTGTTTATCTACTTCGACGAAATCATCTCAACACTGGATCCATTCAGTTTCTATGACTGGCCAATAAGCAACAACAATATCAACTGCAACACATCATAAGAGGGATTTGTGATGACAACATCCTAAAACAACAGTTTGACTAGCTGCAGTTTCATTCGATCTTTTCTAGTTATTTTTACCGGAAAAATTAGGAGATCAGGTAAATCAAGAATGTGAAAGAGTGCTGGGTGATTGGGGGCAGAGCCCACGAGTCATTCCTTTGCAAAGATTGGTTTTGACAGCATGATCCTTATTTTATTTGGCAAATATACAATCCGAATACAAAAAACTCGTGCAAATATTGTTGATTAAAATTTAATTAATATACCTGTTACGATGTTTATAGTATTGATTAATTGCATCCAAACCATGGAGACTTAGGTCTTCTCGTAAAAGAGTAACTTGATAAAGAACTTTAAAAGTTCTTCTAGTAAGGTAACGTACTAAAAAACTATTCAAATCCTTGTTTGGTTTGGATTAACATCTCACATCAACGTCAACAATTAAATTTAATTACATATTTTATGGGACATACAACTTTTTAAACACACATGTTATCAAATTTTATCAAAATCTACTATAAATCTGATTTTAATCTACACAAAATATTAGCCAAATATATTCAAAAATAGTTTTTCTTATTCTCAAAATTAGTTTTCGACTTTCTAAAAGTCATATCAAATTAGCCAACTACACCACTCATTCTTACTACATATAATTGCTGGTAAGTAGTGGCTTAATAATGTTTTGTCAAATAAAATAAAAAATTTCTGATATATATATATATATATATATATATATATATATATATATATATATATATTTTTTTTTTTTTTTTTTTTTTTTTTTAATTTTTAACCCCTTGCAACTGGAAGTCACACTTTCCTTTTAGTAAAAGGAAAGGTCCAATTGAGTTTATTGGAGTGACTGTTTTAGTCATTATTTGATTTGAAGCACACAAAGAGCTCCCCCATGAGTAATAAATTGTAGTAACCAATCCTAAAACCCTCAAAAGCGTGCTTGTGAATCGCTATTTCGGGCTTTTTTCTGGGTATTTCATCAAATAATTCATCATTAGGGTGGCTTATCTTGTAAGTGTTTATAAGGTGGTCAAATTCTATTTTTATCTACGCAAATTTAAGATTTATAATTTTTACCTACTTTTGATCATACAATTCTTAAAACTATAAGCACTTAAAAAGAGTACCTAAGCAAGCGAAGCCTTTATTAATTGGAATTCTAAAGTGATCGATCAGAGTGTTGCCTTGATTTCGAAGGCTTTATGCCGTTCTCATAGACGACGACTTCCAAAATATTATACAGTAAACTCAAGTAATAAAGGATTTTCAATTCCGAATCGATTTTTACAATTCTTGATATGAAGATATCAAATGAGCCAATAATTGAGAAATTGTTGCCCTTGCATTATAAATTTATATATGGATCAAACTTGTAATGTACACCAAGTTTGACAGCCCTCTCACAATAGTGGGAGTCCCCGCTTCATTTTGGAAGCAGACCCCCCACTATTGTGAGGAGGTAAACCATGGTGTACAATGATCAAAACCCTTTATATATTTATAATATTTGGCAAGGGCTTTTGAATTCAATAGTTTTTAATAGTCTCTCTCGACCGATTATAGAGATTTTAAGAAGTAAGGAAAGAAATAATTTTAAATCAAAAGGCCATTCAACATAAGACAGACTACTCCCCTACTAGGGACAAAAGTCTAGCAAAACCTCCCCAATTAGTAATTACTAAATTTACAAAATTTTCTCTTAGAGATGCTCTTCACCCTAGTTTAAATATAATTACTTATTTTTTTGTTCTCATTTTCATTATTTTCTTTTTTTTTTGGGTTAAGAAGTTTTCGTTCTTGTTCTTGTTTGCATGAAATTATATTACCTTAAATAAAATGAAATTATTCTGAATTACTCATTTTATTATACTAAAGCAGAGAAAATATTTAGGATGTAGTAGGCAATGATGAATTCAAATATTATTTTATTATGGTCTAATCCATTTGTACATAATGGATTATCCACTCTCACAAAATGCGCAAGGCCCACGTGTATTTAAAAATTTCGATAATGTAGTCCACATCCTCATTGTGAGTAGTAGGTAAAAAATTCGGTACACGTATGGTAGCATGATCCTTTTATTATTAACCTAATTCAATCATGTGCTAATCCCAACCTTGAAATAAAGCATATACAAATTATATATTCATCACATGCTATGTCCTTTTCTAATGTTGTTCAATAAGGGTCTGTTTAATTGTAAGGGTGAGAAATTGATGGAAAGAAAATGAATTTCAAAGAAAATAATTGCCCAAAACTTGTTTTCCAGGGAATTGTTAATTAAATGTATTTGATTGGTATAATTTTCTACCCGAAAAATTTTAAAATTTTGAATCTTTTTGTATTCGTTTGACTTTATTTTACATGAAAATTGTCCATTAAAATGATAATTTTTTTCCACAATTGGTTATAAAATTTGTTTTATTTGCCAAAAAGTAAACAAAAAAACAAAAACATAAAAAAAATATTTCCATGAAAATCATTTTCATCAAAATTTAGTGTTCGTTTGACTTTGTTTTACATGAAAATTGTCCATTAAAATGATTTTTTTTTATAATTGGTTATAAAATTTGTTCCAATTGCAAAAAAAAAAAAAAAAAAAAAAAAACCTGGAATTCTAATTTCCCACCAAAATGGTGGGAAAATCAATTCAATGATTTCCTAGAAAATGTGCTCGTGGGAGCCATTTTGGGAAAACCAATTCCATGGCAAATTTAGGGCATCAAATAAGGCAAATTTTGGAAAAAATTTTATTTCAAACATGGCCTAACTTTCTTACTTAGTTCCTCTTTATTTTTTATTAATTTATCCCGACTTGTAATTCAGAGTGAAGATCTACGTCCTCATCGAGATATCTCATTGGATATCTCTAATTAAAATTTTACGTATTATTATAATTTTGATAGTGTCAAAAATTAATTTTCGATTTTTGTAACACGTTGAATTACCTTCCCTTAAACTTTTTACATTATAGCGATTTGTCAATGCTTGATAATTATAGGTAAACAGTGAGCCAAACCAATCTAAACTCCATAAAAAAATAAAAATAAAAATAAAAAACCTTTAAATATTTGAGTACGTGAGAGAGTTTTACTTCATTAAATGGTCGCACAATTCTTACAAAAGTGTGTCTCACTTCAAATTTAATAATTGTAGCTCTCAAATTGTGAACTTAAAAACTTTTAGTTTCATAATGATCCATAGAATATTGATCTTTAGAAGTCGATCAAAATACTTGTTCTTCTTGTGTTTGTAGTTATACATTGATTATTATTGACTCTACGATTCCCCTAGTTCAAGTTTATTCATAATAATTTCATGAGATCTCTCTCTCATGCCACTTTTGAGAATAGGTGATCCGAAAAAAAAAAAACTTATCTCTATTTATAATATACATAAACCAAATATTTTTATTTGATTTTGGGTCAATAGAAAAAGTAAAATTGTTGGGCATATCGATAGATTCGATCATCATGATAAGACTTAAATTCTTTCTCCTTTATAATGGCATTAATTTTAGAGCAGAGCTTGAGGTACATATGGGGGGTTCACAAACCCCCCCACAGATACCTAACAATAGGGGGGTGGGTGGGATTTTTTTGGCATTTTTTATTATCATGCGGGACCCACTCATGTGAGTATAGATAAAGACTCTGTAAACAATTTTTCTGTCCATTAAGAATTATTGTTAATTTTATATGCTGGCATGCATCAAATCAAGGCAAGGCAGGTAACATCAGCCCTCGTCAAACTTTATTCTTAACAAATTTGATGAAGATTGCATAAATTTGGTTGGGTTTTCTATTTATACGATGGCAATATAACATTTTAGATGAAATTATTTGTCTTTAAATCTGGATCATATATTCTAAAAACTAGATATCTTTAGACAGAGTTACAATTTGTTTAGTTAAAATCGCATTAAAGCTGGATGTGCATATGGTTCGGATCCTGTCATGTTTTGTTGGCTCAACGTAACAAACTTGAATTCTAATTAGAGGAATTCTAAAGCCATTCTCATTATACAAGACTGGACAGACACATCCAAATAGTTTTGAATTTGATGAACCTGCACTAACCTCCTTTCTTATATGAATTTTTTTGTCACATACAGCGGTGGACCCAGGAAATGAACTAGCTAGGGCGATCGAAGGTCGTCAACAGTCAATGATCGCAACAAAGAGATCGTTTACAAAATACAAGATATAGGGAGAGAGGGATTACTACAAGAAGAATAATAAAACAAATTATCACCCAAATTCTATTTTGGTAAGTCTAAACTATGTTCGATTTTGCGCAAGTAAAATGTACGTTTTGAAAATATAATTCATGCATGTTATCGGTGTAATATCTACAACACCTATGGAGTCCTAATTGAAATTCTAGATGCTAAGAGAAAGCCACTAATCAATCATTGCCTTGCTAGTCTTTAACATAAGAAAAAAAAAACATCAATTTGTTGCATTAATTAAAATGAGGATTTATAACAAATATGGATGGAGATCAATGCAAATGTATCAAAGAATGCAAAACAAAAACATCTTTTTTCCCTCATTTTTCTTTCCTATTGATTTCATTAGCTTGTTAGGTGGATATGAAAACCAATATCATAACCATGATCCATTAAGTATGTGCATTAATGATTAAACCACGAATAATTGATATTTGCATTAATCAATTCGAATTCATTCTTTCAGAGATGATCTGTACAAACTCAAATATCTAGAATCCTTTATTGTCTGTGTCTCTATCTCATGTAATAAAAGAATATTTCTACTAGCTTATAAAAATAAAATTTCCTCAATTATGAGGGAACTAATAATTAGTAGATTAATTACTTGCAATTTTCATGTCCAAAATGTTCTTGATATAAGAACATTGCAAATATTTACATTGAAAATCATTATACATTATCATCCTACAAATACTGATCACTTTTCTGGTCGGATGAAAACACAACGTTCTGTACTTAACTGTAAAAATATTTTTTTTCTTCCTTATGTTCATTTAATTTCTCTTTCTACTTTCTTTTAATTATGTTATGATAAATGTTACAGTGTTGATTTACTTTTACAAGCTGTTAATATGAGAAATATAAATTAAAATTCATAATTCAATGATAGTGCAACATAAATTATTTATCCCAAATCACAATTCATAGATTCACAAATCAAATTCTAATTTCAATGTCAAATTGCCAATTAACTCATAGAACATAAATCATGATTCTTAAGTAATGATAATCATAACTCATAAATAAAAAATAACACAAAAAACAAAAGCAAAAAAGAGAAAGTCAGAAAACTCACAGGTTCAAATTCACAGTCACGGTGGCACCGTGGCAGCCGGCAGCACTAACAACCTGTTTCCGACCTTTCGGCTTCTGATACTCGAGTCGTCCGGCACTAGTGCATAATATTTTTTATCACATCAATAATTTTTTCTTTTTTTTCAACCACATATTCCTCATCACATCAACCAAAAAAATGCATTCTTTTGAAAAAAAATGTGCACCAAATAAGGGCTATATTTTAAAAATAATAGGGATCAAATAAGAGCTATATATATGGTATCCTATTAAATTAATCTTTTTAATAAGGATTTTTATTTTCTATTCATAAAGAACATATTAGGAATTCCCTATATCCATTTGTCGTTCATAAGAGAGGTGTGTCGATGGTGAATGAAGTTCTTGGCCAATGTTTATAACTCCCCGGGAAAGAGCTCCCTAATGGCTGCCTGCGCTAGAGTATAGGGCAGCCTTGACCCCAAACAAATTTTATGGGCCAATTTTGGCCCATTAATAGAAAAATAACCCAAAAACATTATGACCCAAATTCAGCTTATTAAACAAATAGCCCACCCAAAAATTCAAATTCTGTCATTGATAGTCCAGAAGCATAAATTTTGCTTATGCAAAAGTTTTAGCAGTAGCTTGTGAGCAGTGGCGGACCCAGCACTCGGCGAGCCTCGACGGCCGCGTGTGCTGGATTCGTCGGGAAGAATTTTTATTTTTATTTTTTTTGACTTCTAATAAACGTTTTAGATTATAAACCTGGTAATTTGTTTTTCATCCCAACATTCCTTGTAGCTCAACTAGTTGGAGCTCCTTTTTTCATATAGGAAGTCCCGGTTTCGAATCCCGTTCTACCGTTTTTATTGTGAAAGTTTTTTAATTCCTTAATTTGTACCAAGAATTAAATGGGATAGGAGGTAAGATTCAAAACCTTGACCACAATTTTGAATATTGAGGATTTGACCATTGTGGCACTCGTTGGAATTGATATTAATCTTACAAAAATAATATATGTTATATTTTAGCGGGTTTAATGCAATTCTAAAAATTTGAACCCGTGATCTTTCTTTGAATTGTACAAAACTTGACAACATTATCATTTGATGAATATTGATAAATTTTAAAACAAAATTATATATGTTTAGTTTAAACAAAATAATTATTATATTTAAATTTTAGACTATGTTTGATTTTTTTTTTTTCAAGTTACATTTTTTCTTCTTCTTTCAAATGCACATTTTTTCAATAAAATAATATTACATTAAAATTCAAAACTTTTCCTTATTTTTAATCACATATCATTCATTAAATCACTATTTCAAAATGCACTTTTTGCAAAAAAAGAAAAAAAGAAAAAAAGGGCATTCAAACGGGACTCTTAATATTTTATTGTTAACAATGGTCGACGATCCACGGCCGCCCGTGCTGAGTCAAAATCCTGGGTTTGTCACTGCTTGTGAGGAACTGAGGATCATCATCAAATTCACCTTCATTCTCTTTGTCTGCGGTTCTCGCCGGTGTCTAAATATTAATTTGATTAAGACCTCATTACTTTTTTCTTAATTCTAGCTTCGACCCTGGTGACTCCACCATGGATTGTAAAGACCAGATTTATTTGGAAGCACCCAAGATGTAATGCATCTTCTGCAGAAAAATCGGACTTGCATGGAAACACCTTCTTTCTGGGTATGTACTTCTGACTCCTGAAGATGGCACAGATCTAGTAGGTCATATATTCTTCACCGATGACTCGAGTTGGATTTGAAGCGTAAGTTCAAGCTCGGGGCAAAAGTTGCAGACAATTTGACGGAATCAGAAAAGGCCAAATCCAAATCCAAATACTTCATTGTTTGGTTTAATTAATTTCTTTCATTCCCTTACTTATAATCCATTCTATGAACGTTGAATAATATTTCTCTTTTACGAGTATAATACTTGCAGTACAATATAGTTTTCTTTTTACAGCATGCAATACGGCTTACAGATAAACGTCGTATATGCAATTGCAAATGTATGTCGTAAATTGTAAATAGCCATGTCATCGAGTCGAGGTGACAAAAAAGCTCGGGATCGGCTCGAGTTTTTGGTCTGAGGCTTAGTGGGCCGAGCCGAGCCCGGACCGAGCTGACTCGATTTTTTTAATGTCAAATCTACATTTTTTACTTAAAAAATTTAAAATTTGTACGGTTTATATGTAATATAAATTAAATAAAAGTTAAAAAACCCTCCTATTTTCTCCAAGTTTGGGATCGGCTACAATTATCGTATGCGGAGTTAAAATTGTACACGAATAAAATATTTTGTGTACAATTTTTCTTGAAACAAAAAATTTAAAAATTACGTATTTTTGAAACTAATCAATTTAAAAACTTACAATATCTTATGCTTTAATTTACTGGAACTTTTCGACCATTATACTGTCAGTTTGTTCTTGAAAACGTAATTCCGCACATTCCCAGTCCCTTCAAACATATTAAAGCTTCTTTATCTTCTTTTAGCCTTGATCATTCGTCACATAAAATTCGATCACTTAAACTAGATGCAGCATCCGATACTACCGTAAACACAAATGTGTTAGTAGATCGCGAGCAATTTTTGATACAATTGGATACTGCATTTCGTTACACATCTACCATGATAAAAAACTAAATTCCTATAATTCTTGTGGTTGTAACATACTATAAATGTCTACGTAACTATGTCAACAAATCGAGCTGAACCAAGAGCCGAAAAAAAAAGCTCGGGTTCAGCTCGAGCTTTTTTGGGCTCGAGCCGAGCAAAGTCCGACAAAAAAAATGAGACTCGGTCAGAGTCGGCCCTACTCTAGCTTTTTCCGAGCAAAGCCCGAGCCGCCTGAGTAGGTGGACCTTTTAATTAGGCATGCTATGGGCTTTATGATCACATCCGTGTAGAAATATAACCGACTTCGAGTAGTTCTCCAAATCATTTAGAGAACGATGAGTTTTTCTTCAAGATGAGAAACAGTGAGTTGGATTAGGTACTAGATAAGCATGCTGACCAGTAATAGCTTTAGGTCGTGCTTTTTACGAATCAATCTGCCTCAATATTATGCAGTTCAATACATCATGTTACTTTTAAGTTGAATGTTGAATAAAGTAAGCGAGCCTCAACAATCGAGCCACACAATTGACATAAGCTGACTATAGAAACAAGTTGGCCACAACACACACAGCTTGTAACAGGTTGGCCGTGACTTTCACGTGCCAAGCCATCTTGAAATTGAAAAGTCGGACACGCCTTAACAGTTGAAATATGAGGATTCAAAAAGAAAAATTTGGCGTGAAGAAACTTCTATTTTACATTTATGGAGGTGGTTGTAAAGTCTAGACCATGAAATATCGACTCCATCAATGCTCAACTCGTTGCTATCTTCCTTATTAATTTCCACCAGACAATGACAACCAAAAGAAATTGGATTCCATTGCCTATAACAGGAAGTCTTGGATGAACAAGTCAATTTTACATGTTACACGCACCTGTTTTTTATTATTATTATTATTATTATTATTATTATTATTATTATTATTATTAAATATTATATACCTAGCTATTGTTTGGTAGAAATTCTTTAAATCTTATTTTTCAAAAACTCATTTTCAATTACACATTTTTTAAATTAAATAATTTTACATATGGATTCATAATTTCTTACCACACATTCTTAAAAAAAAAAAAAAAAATTAATTTTCCCAAAATTTATTTTCAAAAAATTTACATCAAACAAACTTTCGGTATAACATTTTGAATTAACATATTGAGTCCTTTCTCCATCAATGCGCAAGTCAAGTCGTTGCTATCTTCTTTATTAATTTCCACAAGGACAAAGACAACCAAAAGAACTTGGATTCCATTGACTAGAACACGAAGTCTTGGATGGGGCAATTTTAAAAAGGACCAGTCAAATGTCCAAATTTTCACTTTGACTTTTTCTTTATGGTATATTTTTCATGTTGGTCTATTTGAATTCAAAAGACAAAAATGCTCTTAACTGTATAAAATAATTACAAAATATCGTTATGTTAAAATACAAACCCTTTTAGTAAACAAATAAAAACCAAACACTCCCTACTTAAAATTTCAAAAACAACTTACTTTTGTTATCCATTTATTTCAACACATAAAAACTCTCTCATCTTTCATCTGCTTTAATTTTAAAATCTGAAAAATTTATCAAATGTTGAAACCCGATTTTTTTATATCAATCACTTCGAATGGATAAATATATGTAATGTTTAATTTCGTTTTCGTTAAATCAATAGACTCTTTAATCGTTAAATTTATTTTGACATAATTAGTTAATGTAGATATTTTTTTTAATAGATCTATAAATTTTTTTAACAAGAGCGAGAAAACAAATTCATCTGAATTTTAGGACGAAATGGAGCTGGGCGAGAAACAGCCGACTGTTATGGCTGTTTCGCCTTTAAAAAAAAAATTATTGCTAAAAACTGAATTTTCAACTATGTATTTTCTTAAAAAAAACCGTAACTTTTTTGTCTTTTTTTAAAAAAAATTCATGTTAAAAGCCGAATCTTCGACTATGTATTTTCTTAAAAAATTCTATTTCTTCTTACAGTTATGGTTGTAATGTCAGTTTGTTACTTTGATGACTTCGAATTGGATGAGAAATATCAATGTGTATGGAGATGTAGAAACGATAGATGTAGTAGTACTCCAATTTCCATAACGGAGAATACAACATAGCAGGAATGTACGATAATTTACAAAACAAGCTGAATGTTGACCCCTCTCAGTATGATATGGAACTGAGATTTCGATTCAAGGATGATTCAACTATTTTGATTCCACCTATGAAGGTTACTTGTGATGAAGAAGTGAATTATCTATTTGAATAGAACAAAATGTACACGACTCCTCTTTGTGTAACTTTAGTGAGGAAAGATGTCGCTGAAGTTGAACACAAATATTCGGATGGAAGGAATCACAATGCCAATGATTTTCGGGACACAATGGAGATAACTCGTGAGGATTGTGTGTTTATTCCCGAGCTAGTTATTCCTTATCGTGATCTCAATGTTATATATAGAATTTCGTCGGTAGTTCACGATAACGAGAACGACAATGAATTTACAAATGAGGATTTAATTGTTTTATCCCGTAAAAAATATGAGTGGGGTGGGAGCGTAGGGGCTGGACGAGTAGACCGTCATCAAATTCTTCGCGTGTGATTCCCGACAATGAGGATTTGTATGTCGAACATCTGTCTGAAACAAAGAAAGATTTGCAGGAAGCTACGCATCGATTTCAAATTCTGTATTTAATTATATATAAAAAAATTCAAACACAAGAAAATTATTAAAATAAAATAAAGAATATAAATATTATTTAATTAAACTTGAAAAAATTAAAGATTTGTTTACGATGAATGTTTAATTAAAGAGATTTAAACCAAAAAAATAAAAGGAAAAAAAGAATTTGCTAATTTTTTAAAATATAATATTTAAAATCTTTATTTAATTTAATTAAAATATTAAAAGGAAAAACAATTAAGAATTTGCTAATTTGTTAAAATATAATATTTAATTTTGGTCATTATCAATTTAAAATTATTGATTTAATTTTAAATATAAAAATTAAAACAAAAGGAAAATATTAAATTAATTAAAATATTAATAGGAAAAAAAGGGAATTTGCGAATTTGTTAAAATAGAATATTTAAAACTAAAATTAATTTTGGTCATTATCAATTTAAAATTATTTATTAAAATTAAAACAAAAGGAAATTATTAAAACAAAAAAGAATACAAATACTATTTAATTACGTTTGGAATACAATTATTAATTAATTAAATATAGAATAAAATTATTTTTTAATATTCAAAAAATTAAATAAAAAAAAAACGTAGGCCGACTGCCGGGCCCGACTGTTTATCAGCCGTCCGCTCCCATCGTCGAAAATCGCCATTTCCGACAATGGGGAGCTCCAATAACGAAGCAATTTCACGTATAAACTTCAAATTTCTCTACAATCACTAATACTCAAGCAGATCCACTTATATATGAACAAATAAATGGGAAAAAAAAAAAAAAAAATCATTCGAATTCCTTATATGAAAACCCCGATTTTAATGAGAGAGAGTGAGAGTATTTTCGGCTTTTTGGTGTGTAAAGTTATATTTTAACTTTTTCGTTTTTTTAATATTTTCTGGTCAAAGCCTAGATTGGAAATATGGGATGGTAAATAGGCCATTTCCACGTATTTCCTCGTCTTGGATCAACACATCACAACACCTCCCCACTTCTTTACCATTTTATATGCACATGTTCTTTATGAAATAGAGACAATGTAACATTTTGCAAGCAAGATAATGTCGGCCTTTAAGAGCTCTGGTTATGTTTTCTTGTTTTGCCTGTTCTTTTCCTTTAGCACAAGAAGGGTTACCTCCCTGAATCATCTTTATGTGAATTGCGGAAATCCAGTTACATATAGTCCTAACAGCACCTACGGGGCCAACTTGAATAAACTTTTTCTGAATTTATCATCGGATGACCTCTTGGTTGAGTTATTACCCCCATGCTGCTATGCCTATACCCAGACCAGGCTTTTTTATTTTCTTTTCTATTTTGATGTTTTGTTCACTTTAATATATTTGCCGTGTTATTAATGTTTGCAAATCCACTGTCGGATGAAGGTACAACTAGTTAAGCACTGCAACAGCATCATAGAAGTGGTACCATATTTGAAGATTATTGTAAGTGACTAGTTTTGTTTGTTCTGTTTTTAATGGATTTTGAATAATGCTTTTATTTAATTTTGTCCACTTTCTCAAAATTATCTATCAGAAACATTGAGTTGAATTCCACCATGCTCGGCTGGACATTTGCTTCTACAATTTACTTTAAAATATAATATGAAAAGACTATAATGCTTTCTAAAGAAATATTTTTTAGCCTTTGTTTCACAAAATTTATAAATTATTAAAATTCAAACCACATATTTCAATGAATTCATAAGTACCATCACTTGTAAATTAAACCATTTATAAATTCTTCCAAATAGAGACATAGCTACCGTGTGACACCCATTCTTATTCTCATTTTTTTTTTCTGTTTCTTCATTTCAACCACATATTCTCCAAATAAAATAATATTACACACAAATCTAAAACTTTTCATTACTTTTCAACCTTACATTCTTCCATCAATCACTATTCTAGAATTCATTTTTTTTTTTTCCCAAAATGGGTGTCAAACACAAGCTTAATATAGATCCATTAGTCCACATAAATTGGCCGACGCAGATTGCATACCTCTATAAATAATAGTGAGCCTACCATAAGTGTGGAGGTGGGCTGTCTAACTATGCATGATCCAGACATCTTTTTACAAACGAGTCTGCCTCAATCAATCGAGGTCGGTACATATGAGGTGTCTAAGTTGGATATTGAAATATGGGATGCGAGCTTCTACCGCCTAGCCTAACTTAGCATGAATATAGAAACAAGTTGGCTCACAATACATGGCTCATAACAGGTGGTTGAGATATTTTTTTCTTTTACCACACCATTTTAGAGCTAGCTAGCCCGATATATTTGACACTTCACTTCCACGGTGTGGAAATCCAGTGATTTGAAAAGAAAAAGTTGGCACCAGGATACTTTGCTTTTCAAGTAGTCTATGGAGGAGTTTTTAAGCTTCTGTTTGGAAAAAAATTGTAAATTATTGAATTTATAAATGGATAGAAATGAGTGATAGTTAAGTGAATAGTGTTTGTGATTTCGCTGGAATGTGCAATTAAATACTTAGTTCGATTATATATAAATGATTTTTGAATTTTTTCAAACTAAGACTCAAGAGTTTTACCGTAGTTTAGTCCTACATCCAATGCTCAAGTGCTATCTTCATTGTTAATTTTCACAAGGACAACCAAAACTTAAATGACTTGCTTGCCATTGACTGGCACACCAAGTGTTCAACCACCGCTTACCACTCCTTTCAAATTCTATGAGTATCCATTTGTGACTAAATAAAGGAAATTTGTGATATGAAATATGTCAGTTTTCATCATCAGCAACCAATTTCTTTATAAATACTGTCCGAATACAACTACATACAATCCTAATAGCACCTATAAAGACAACTTGAATCAACTTCTTGTCACTTTGTCCTCCAACGCGACTGGCCTGGAGAACGGATTTTACAGCTACCCTGTCGGCTGTGGCCCCACAGACACCGTCAACGCCTCTTTCTAAGTAGAGGTGATGTTAACACTGATTTCTGTGAATGATGTGCGGAAACTGATACAACTGAAGTCCGAGACCATCGTCCCAATGAAAAAAGGCAACTATCTGGTATTACTTTTTATTTTGTCTAAAAGTTTAAGTTATTAAGGATGAATGACATGTGTCATTTCAATATTGTGTTCGACAACAGGTACAACTATTGCTTGTTACGCTACTCAAATGGATCTATATTCTCCAGGGCAGAGCAGTCCTTGGCAGTATTTTTGTCTGATTTACAGAACATAACAGATGAACCCAATAGGTTCAGACAGTTATTAGGAGAGACCATGAATTAAATAGCATCGGAAGCTGTTAATAATAATCTGTCCGGTAAAAAATTTGCTACAAAAATAGCTAACTTCACGACGTTTCAAAGCTCGCATGCACTGGCAAAGTGCACTCCAGACCTTTCGAGTGGTGATTGCAGCAACTGCCTTCGAAGTGCGATCTCTCTATTACCAAGATGATGTTATAATAAACAGGAAGAACAGTTCTTTTCCAAATCTGTAATATTAGGTATGAGGTTTTCCCCTTCTTCAATTCTACTGCGGCCTCTGCACCACCACCTAATCCAAATATTTCTCCTCTTCTGCCACTGCCTCCCGGTACTGAAGGTAACCTCTTGATTCTTAAGCAGAAAGTTTTTTTATTTTTTATTTTTCTTAAAGAAAAAGAAAATCGAAAGGGTAAAAAATGAAAACTTTGTATGAATATTACCATTCTGACTTCTCATGACATCCCTTTTTTCCTTTTTGCTTCAGTGGAAGATTTTGAATCTACATTCCTCCTTTTCTTTCTTCCTTTTTGGCGTTGACAACGCAGGAAATGGCGGAATTTCCAAACAAGTAATTATTGCCATCGTTGTTACGATTGCCATTTCCATAGTGATTTTCTTCATAGGCTGCTGCTTCTTGACAAGGAGAACAAGGAAGAAACGTTACAACAATATCAATGATGAAAACAGTAAGCTACAAGGACGCAAAAGAAAAAATAGAAGAAAAAGAATTCCCTTTGGATCTTAGTTGATTGTGTACACACTAGTTGGATTCTGGATCGAATAAAATCATCTAAATTTAAGCAGAGTTAGAGATGCGACATGATTATTTGTTCAAAATTTGATTTTCAACTTTTTGGACAATGTAATAGCATGAAAGCCTACTATGCCATATTATTTATTATCTGTTTCTAATTATTCAGTAGTTTCTGAATCTCTCTCCTGTTCACTCCAAGCTTAAAGAAATTTATGTAATGACTTGCTATTTTTGTGTGTAGACGAAGGAAATGAGCTCTCAAAAGTTGAATCCTTGCAATGACTTGAATACTATTGCACTTGCAACCAACAACTTTTCTCCCGATTACAAAATTGGAGAAGGTGGATTTGGAAGTGTTTACAAGGTAACTTAAAGAAATCTAATTCTAAGTATATTATGATAAAATAATATACAATTCTAGGTCATAGTCCCTTTTACTTGCATAGTTTTCTCTGAATATTTTTACTTATGGTTCATTTGTTACGTTGGATTACACACTATTTTGACAACACCGAAGAACAAAAGTGAGCTAAAATTCAATTAACCATAATGTCTAATAGTGTGGTTGTAGGGTACTTTTCCTAATGGACAGGCAATAGCTGTGAAGAGACTGTCTAGAAGTTCCGGGCAAGGTGCAAGAGAATTTAAGAACAAGGTTGTTCTGATGGTCAAACTTCAACACAGGAATCTAGTAAGGCTACTAGGATTTTGCTTGGTAGGAGAAGAAAAGATGCTCATCTACCAATTCAAGTCGGTTAGCACCAATCTTGATAAATCTACTCTCTTAATTTTTTCATAATACTTTCATTGAAATTCCTAAACATTGGAAGCCGAATTAACCCTGTAAAATACATAGAGATATGATTTTCACATTACTAATATTTAACCCTCTGGCCTTCAATTTGTCATAATATTTGACGCTTGGCCTTTAGAAACTGAGTTTTAAAGGCCATATTTGTTGACGACGTACTTCTGCTTTCCTTTCGTTTATTATTTCTATTGTAATTAGGATTAGAGCTTAAAAAATTCGATGGTAATTTAGATGTTCAAACTTGGAAGCTTTGGAGAGACAATGGACTGTTGGAATTGATGGATATGACATTACAAAATGCATATGCTATGAATGAAGCTATTGGATGCATTCAGATTGGGTTCTGCGAGTTCAAGTTATTCAGCCACTCTTGCTATTCATCGTTAACCAGCATTTTTTCTTCGCAGTAGAACACAGAGCTTGCCCACAAGGCGTTTTCCTTTGTCAAGAACGTGTTAGCACCGAGCTTTGCATGAATATTTTAAAATTGAGGCCATTTGGCTCGGTGGAAGTTAAATGTGAACCCCTTAATTAGTCTATAGAAAATGAAACAAGGAAGTTTAAATCAGAGACAAATTACAATTTATTTTAGATATTGAAACATTTTGCTTTTCAAATTGCAAGCAAAGTCAAAAGTACAAATCAATTGTCTTTCCATTATATTGACATCGAAAAGTATTTATAAAATTCTTGAGACATTGATTATGTTATAATTAATTGGACATGTCTGAACCTTATATCTTAATAGGTATTAGCATAAATTTGTTTAGATTATTCACATTTTTGACGTCATTACCATACGTACGTATAACAAGTCTAGTCTAATTTTTCTTTAGTCAACCCAACTAAAAAAATTTGGAATATTGTGACATGTTTAATCAATCTTTAACATTGGACATTTGTATCTCGAAATTAAGTCCTTGTTTAGTTTAGTTAAAAATCATATTTTTAGTAGATTTTGATAAAATTTGACAAAATATATGGTTGAAAAGTTGATAAAAGTTGTTAATCTCATAAAATGTATGATTGAAAATAAATTTTAAAAAATGAGGGCCAACCAAGTGCTAATTAAGACCACGGGATAAAGCATAAATTACACAATATACAAGGTTGATTCATGCCTTTAGATCTTTGTGATTTGTAGCAATGGTCCTATTTTATTGGTTATATTTAAACAAGAATGATGGCAGGATTGGTCATATGTTTTATTTTTCATCACATTTCCATTTTTCTTACTAATAGGTTTTGTAGTTTTTGGCAATTTTAAAACAAAAATATAGTTATAAAAGAATTTTAATAGTCAAAGAGTCAATTGGTAGATTGTATAAATGAATTAGGAGTTTTCGGGTCTCGCTCGTCTATCGCTCGAGCGATGCACATATAGCTCGTCTAGCATTTGAGCATCGGTGTTTTTCGTGAAACCCTTATTTACGATTTTCAAGAGTTCTTTTTATCATATACTATGCCCATGTTTAGTACAAATTCTTTCAAAAACTCATTTTCAACCACACATTCTTTAATAAAATAATATTTTTCATCACAACAATAACTTTTTCTTACTTTTTAATTATATATTTCTCATTATATCACTATTTAAAATACATTCTTTCCTTAATAATATCCATCAAACGGACCATATATCAAAACCTCTATGCTATATATACCCAAACCCCCACTTTGTGAAAAATGTTGGTTGAATACTATTTTATAAAAGAAATCACATCCTACCCACCATACATATAATTTAATCTTCTCTTGATTCAATCAAATCATTGAAAATATCGAATCCACATAAACAAAATACTAAAACCTATACTTTCGCATAATCGTCAAGAAGGTGATCAGAGTTCCGATTGAAGGAAGACGAGGAGTTCTTAGGTGATTCACAAAAGATAAGCTATTCCAGAAGGTTAGGAGGTGATGTAGGAGCATGGAGTTCAGGAGGGCATTGGTGATTACAATCAAGAGGTTAGATAATAGTAGAGTTAATCGAGTCTGGAACATAGTATAAGTTGTTTCGTTTACAGTACATTATTAACTTGCTAAGTACCCAGAATTTTTTATCATTTGCAAAGGGTTTCTTCATGATCCATTTGGTGTTCTTTACTATTTTCTTATTATAAATTGTGCTAATCCAACTTAGGATAAATTGACGTGATTGATTAACCATTTAGAAACAATTAAAAAGTAACTTCTTGTTTTTAATTGTATAATTCCGCACTTTGGATATAAATATTCAGTAAATTTAGGGGGTGTATTCAATTAATGACTTTTTGGGATTTAAAAAGTTTATGGATATTCAATATAGACTTTTGGAGATTCTCTAAAAGTATTGGTGTATTCAATTAAACTTTTAAAAAGTATCTAAAAGTCACGGTGTATTCAATTTAAACATTTTAGAAGTCTATAGAAGTTTTTGGGTATTCAAATTTTTATAACTTTTAAAGACTTTTAGAAAAGTATCCACGGTACTAACTTTTAAGCAAAAAGTACTAAAATAAAATCTCAAAATTTACTAATCACAAGATTTTGGGAGACTTTCACATAAAAAAATAAAAATAAAAATTAATATGTATTTTTTTTCAATATTTCTCTTTCATTTTCCCATCTACGAACATTAGCGTTATGATTAAAAGTTATTTTTTTTTTCAATTAATTAAATTAGTTTCTATTTTTCTTTCTTTCTCTCTTATTGTTTATTTATATTTTCTATGAAAGATATAACTTTTTTTTTTCATTTTTCCTTCAATTTTTCTAAAAAATATTTATTTTTAACTTAATTATAAAATTTTATATATACTAATTTATAATATATATATATATATAGCCTCTGTTTGGCCATCATTTTTAGATAAATTCCAACCGTTATACAGTAAAGTTGTCAAAAGGGAGTCAGTTTTTTTTACCGAATTTGGTTAAATTACTAATTTGCCCTTTCAGATATAATCCTTTTTTAGAGAAGTTATGACAATTTCGTAAAAAGCCTCATGTCTTTTCTTTGCTGTTGCACAACTGGGTCCCACTAACAATTAAAACGGTCATAAGTTGCATTCTCATTTTTGGCCACGATGGTTACCAAACTGGGGCTTAATTAAGGTTTTAATTTTTTATTCTTTTTTAAAAAATTATTATATGGGGAGGGGGGAGGAAAGAGAATGGAGAATTGTAAGAAGTATTGATATGATCCAAGATAGGCAATAACTTGGTCAGGTCACGGAGTTCAAAATGTCAAAGTTAATAAGCCAATGACCAAGTTACATGTTGGGGTCGAGGGCCGAAACAAGCTCGAAGCATCAGAATCAAGAATTGAAGCGATGAAAGAAAATGGAGAACTATGCGGCCGCATGGTTCACCATAGTTTTGTTAGAATTTTATTTCTAATAATATTTTGTGATCTTTTTCATATTATTTTTTGTTTTAACTAGTTTTTAGGGCTTTAGTATAAATAGCTTTTATTATTTAATTGTAAATGAAGTTATGAATTATGATTATTGAAATTGAGAATTTTCTCTCTAATTGTATTTATTGAATATTATCGAACTTATCAAATATTGTTTTAATATATGTGGCATTCAACTTTTAGAGAACTTATTAAATGATTAGACACCCTTTGCGGCGTTGGCAAATCGAGGTTCGTTGGTTTTGTAATCAAAAAGTCATTCAAATTTTGTTTTTGTTTGGTTGTTTGGTTCAATAATTTTCGGGTTGAAATGCTACTGATGCAGGGGAAGCTTATAGGAAAGACAAAAATCTCACAAAAAGTATTTCAATTAAGAGAAATTCAATAAAATTTTATTTCATTCAAAACTGAATCTGCCTCAAATGGCTTACAACATTTAAATAGCGGAAAACCTAAGAAAATTCGGAAATATTAAATAATAATGGAAAAATATTATTTTTTTCGATAAATGGAAAAAATTGAGGTTATGACAAATCTTGATTCTCCTAATCACCAGGGTCGTCCCCCAACAAATGGAATCGCAATCCGACTCTTATTGAATGAGATATTGCTAAATCAAATATTATCATAAACGACAAAAACGCTTAATTGATGGCTTAAACGACGAAATTTGCCCAAAATTTGATGTGCATCAGGGCCAAAGGCCCTGAGTTGTGATCATTGGTCCATTTCCAATCAAATTGGACTATCAATTTGCCAAAAACAGACAAACCGAAGTTCCATGAAATTATTATTTTGGCTTCATCATTCTCCTCGGGTTGAGAAAAATTTGTCCTCAAATTTGACGGGAAAGAAACCTCATCATTATTAAAATTATCACCACAAAATGGAAGCTCCAGCAGCAATCCATGTGGAGGCTTTTCTGGAAAGTCCTCATGAAACTCCTCTAGCAATGGCTGAACCATGCGGGAGACCTCCCGCTCATTGTCAATAGACTCTTCCACAAACACGTACACTATCTCATTTCCTTTCATATTTGTCTCGAACTTCACTTTAGTCAATAAATTGGCGCCATCCCCAACTATTTTTACTGAGCCCTTATCTGGAAGCAAAACACTTTTCTTTCCTTCAATAGTACATGTTGATTGGAAGATATTATTATGCAACCAGTCAGTGTTATTTTCCAGAGGAGTCTGAAAACTCTGCCTCACCACCAACGCTTGACTCATATCACCAACCACAAACTCCTCCTCCTCTACTGCTTCTTCTACACCTTCACTGGCAAATACAGGTGGACCGTCGTAATCAAACTCTTCCTCCTTTGTTGGTTCTTCTACACCTTCATTGTCAAATACAGGCGGACCGTTATAATCAAACTCTTCCTCCTCTGTTGCTTCTTCAGGGTCTTCATTGTCAAATACAGACGGAACTTCATAATCAAACTCTTCATCATCTATTGCTTCTTCAATGTCTTCAATCGTAACATCTTGAATATTATGATCACGGTGTTGGACTTCCTCAATCGGAACCTACCCACGACGACCACGACTTCTAGGCGTATGTTGCTGCGACATAAGTGCAGCGACTTGCTGTGTCAACCACTTCACTTGTTGATGCAGCCGTGCGATTTTATCATGTCTATGTACATCCTCTACTAGGGCTTCATGAGTTTCTTGACGTCTCCTTGACGGCATGGTGAAGGAACGACTTCGGCTCTGATACCAACTGATGCAGGGGAAGCTTATAGAAAAAATAAAAATCTCACAAAAAGAATTTCAATTAAGAGAAATTCAATAAAATTTTATTTCATTCAAAATTGAATCTGCCTCAAATGGCTTACAACATTTAAATAGCGGAAAACCTAAGAAAATTCGAAAATATTAAATAATAATGGAAAAATATTATTTTTTTTCCATAAATAGAAAAAATTGAGATTATGACAGATCTTGATTCTTCTAATCACCAGGGTCGTCCCCCAACAAACGTAATCGCAATCCGAATCTTATTGAATGAAATATTGCTAAATCAAATATTACCATAAACGGCAAAAACGCTTAATTGATGGCTTAAACTTCATCTTGTTTCGCTTAAATTCATAAAAAAATTGAAATTTGATCACGCGTATATGATTCAAAAAATATATTTTTTTCTTATTATTTTGGATTGTAGTGGATTATTCTTTTATATGTATATGACTTTTACGTTTATATTAATTGAAGATTTTTTAATATTTTTTTAATTAAATATTAATAAATAATCTAGTTGTTGAGGTTGTTAACGATCAACGACCGTCCTAACTCACTCGATTTCTTGGATCCAGCCATATCCATGGTACTTAATTATTAATCTATGAAGATTTCTCTTATTTTCAATAGTTTTGCATCAAACATATTATTTTTATATTTTTTGTTCTAATAAGTAAAATTCACGAATCTACATTTTGAAGGATAGGGTTATAAAAATATGACATTACATTATCTCGGATGGACTTGAGATTTTTTCAGACATGAGTCTGAAGTTTAAAAGTTGGGCCACTACTAGAATATTAGACCCGTCAATCTTAACAATAATCCGCCACTTAAAAAATTGAGTTGGTGATTCGAAGGCTTGGCCGAGTCAATATTCACATTGCTGAGTTTGATAACTATGGACTTAATTTTCAAAATTTTATAAGTCTGCAGTTTTTTAAGTTGGGATAATTACATAAAACCAATTGTTTAGTTTCAAGTTTATGAAAATCTGGTTTAAGTTTTATTTAATCAAAAATCAGGTTTTATCATTTTTAATTAATAATGATATTATAAAATTAAAATAACATATATACTCACCCTACTACCTATCCCCACCAAATTTATTTTAAATATGAAAAAATGATAAAACTTGTATGTTACGCGATATTTAATAAGAACAAATACTATGAATAAGATTTTTGACTTTTTTTTATTAATGTTGTGCATATAGTAAGTACTACCCAGTCCATATTACCGTATATATCAAACAATAATTCTGTTTGTACGGAATTATTCTCCCAACAATTGGTCAAAAACACTCACATGGGGTGGGCCCCATGTGAGTAAAATATTGAGGAAAAAAACCACCCACCTCTTGTTGTGAGTGTTCTAGCAATTTTATGCCTATTTTACTCTGTACGCCCACTGCAGTTGTAAATCGAATTATTATATTTGTACAAAATTCGTCAACAAAAAATTTACAAATGATAGTACACGTCTTTTAAATTTTTTGAAGTTTTTATTAGGCATGTTAGGCTTTATGATCCGATTCGTATACAAACATAACATGCTTCGAGTAATTGTCCAAATATTTAAGAGAAACTATGAAGGGGGGTTTTTTTGTTTAATTTTTTTGGGGGGTGGGAGGTGGTGCAAGATAAGAAGCAATGATTTGGATTTGGATACACCCTTTTATTGAGTGTAGAGATGGATTTATCCACTGTATACGGGTACTGGCTCGTAATAGCTTCAGGTCATGCTTTTTACACATAAGTCTACCTCAATATTATGTAGTCCAATACATCATGATACTTTTAAGCTGGATGTTGAATCTAGTATTCAACCGCCAAACATTGATGAGCGTCGGACGTCTCCGCTCCCTTCGTAAGTGAGGCTACTTTACTTTGAGACAAGTGAACCTCCTTTTCAACTTCTCAATTTCCTCCGGAGTCAAAGCGACTTCTCCGACTCCTCTTTTTCCCTTTTGGCTGACACCTCAGCCTTATCCTTGTTGGCGGCCTTCTTTTCCTAAGAGGCTTTGCTCACAAACTCTTTATTTTTTCTTTTGAGGATTTTAAAGAAGGCCCTCGCCTCTATAGCCATGCCGAATGACCTTGCTGCCTGAGCCACCATCGTAGCGATGAAGTCCACAACATCGCTTGTCTTAACAAAATTCTGCCACTTCTCAATCCAAACTTTATGGAATGTCGGCGTGGCTGTCTGAATCTCTGGAGGCAGAAGTGCGAGAGCCTCAGACTCGAGCTCATTAGACCTTTTAGCCAAGGCCGATTTACCTTGGGGACAATCTGAAGTTATGGAGTCGCTCGAAGTCCTCAGCTTCTTGGTAGGTTCCTACCTCTGGGTGGCCTTTTCTGCCCCCCAGAGATTGCAGTAATCGATGCTGCCAGCAACTTTTCCCCAACGGGCACCTTGGAGCGAGGAGGAGGAATGTCGTTAGAGCTGCCCACCCCGGTAAGCTAATGTATGCCATACAATGTACAAGACCGGACATTCCATTTACTGTAAGAAGACTTAGTAGGTTTACAAGTAATCTAAGTGTTGAACATTGGAAGGCAATTGGAAGGATACTTGGTTATTTAAAGAGAACCAAAAATCTTGGACTCCAATATTCTAAATTTCCAGCTATACTTGAAGGATATACCGATACTAGTTGGATATCAAGTGCAGGTGAAAATAAATCAACATCGGGTTAGTTGTTCACTCTTGGAGGTAGTGCAGTTTCTTGGAGATCAAAAAAACAAACTATGGTTATACATTCCACAATGGAATCCAAGTTTGTAGCCTTAGCTGAAACAGGAAAAGAAGCGGAGTGACTTAAAGATCTTCTTTATGAAGTTTCATTAGATACGAAGAATGAGTCTTCAATATCTATACTATGTGATAGTTAAACTACTCTAGAAAGGGCTTCTAGTGAAGTCTACAACGGAAAGTCTAGACATGTAAGTCTTAGACATGATTATGAGAGTGTTTGGTGTAGATTAAAATCATATTTTAAGTGGATTGTGATAGAATTTTTTGAAATGTGTGGTTGACAAGATATAGGACTCATGAAAGATGTGGTTGATATTGATTGTTTGACTTTAACTTACATTAAAATCCGGCCCAAACAAGCCTTATGTAAGGAAATTAATAAAAGACGGAATAATTTCATTTACATATGTAAGATCAAGTGAGAACTTGGCCGATCCACTTACAAAAACACTTACCAAAGAGTTGGTAAGATTAATATCAAGTAGGATGGGGCTTAAACTCCTTAAATAAAATTCACCAATGATGGCAACCTTACCTGTTATTGCGAAATGAGTAATTTACGGGTTCAAATGGTAACAACAAGTCATTTGATAAGTGAATTGATTACAACACTTAGTATATATAATTTAAAGCTTTATCCTAAAGATATAAGTGCTAGGGTTCTGGTATTGAGGATTGAATAAAATTTAAAGAAATTCAGTGTCTTTAAACATAACCAAAACACTGTAAAAATCTCTCATATGTGAACTTAGAAGTGGTGTCGCTTCAAGGAAAGTTGGAGTTACAACCTGAAAAGTTCATGAATATTGATGGGTGCAAGGCCATTAACACACCAAAGTAAAATTATGTGAAACATATTGAGATAGAATGTTCACGTGTGTGATATTGTCGGTAATGTCATAAGGGATAATTGGTTCAAAGCTAAGGCTATTTGGAATCTCGATATTACTTTGCAATGTTAGCGCTAATGTAAGGTTTAAATCGAAAAATACCATATCATATGCGTGACATCGTTTATGATTCCAAGTGAATTGTGATATTTGAACAAGTGGGGGATTGTTATATAAATGTGTTGTTCAAATATTTAATGAGAATTGATCAAATATGGTTGGAAAAAAAATTGCATAGCCATTTGGCCATGCGACCTCCATCGTCAGGACATCAAGTCCCTGTTTTGGTTCCTCTATGCGACCGCATAGAGGAAGTTATTTAGCCGTTGGACATATTTTTAAAATTTGTTTGGCACATTTTCAACCTCAATTTCCAATATTTTGTGAAAAGTTGGCACACATACGAATGTGTATGAAGTAATTCTATAAATAGAGATAAAATTCATGGTTTAATAATCAATTTTCTTCTCTTATGTTTTGTATAATTCACCTGCAAACTATCTCAAAATTCACTTAGAATTTTTCCTATAAAAACTCTTCTTTTTTCCTTATTTCCGGGTTTCAAAAGTGTTATTTGAAACCTGTTTCTTGACTTGAAATGCGCTAAAGCTATTTGTGTGTTGGTCTTTTAGCATTCTCATTATCGAGATGACGCAAATAAACCTTTTAGGATGACATTCTTTGCGATTCGAGTCTTCTACTTTTCTTCACTTTCTTGTTTTGTGATTTTTCATTATTTCCAGTTTGTATTCATTTTGGAGGCTTGTTTATCTACTTCGACGAAATCATCTCAACACTGGATCCATTCAGTTTCTATGACTGGCCAATAAGCAACAACAATATCAACTGCAACACATCATAAGAGGGATTTGTGATGACAACATCCTAAAACAACAGTTTGACTAGCTGCAGTTTCATTCGATCTTTTCTAGTTATTTTTACCGGAAAAATTAGGAGATCAGGTAAATCAAGAATGTGAAAGAGTGCTGGGTGATTGGGGGCAGAGCCCACGAGTCATTCCTTTGCAAAGATTGGTTTTGACAGCATGATCCTTATTTTATTTGGCAAATATACAATCCGAATACAAAAAACTCGTGCAAATATTGTTGATTAAAATTTAATTAATATACCTGTTACGATGTTTATAGTATTGATTAATTGCATCCAAACCATGGAGACTTAGGTCTTCTCGTAAAAGAGTAACTTGATAAAGAACTTTAGATTAACCCTCTTTAAAAGTTCTTCTAGTAAGGTAACGTACTTTTAAAAAACTATTCAAATCCTTGTTTGGTTTGGATTAACATCTCACATCAACGTCAACAATTAAATTTAATTACATATTTTATGGGACATACAACTTTTTAAACACACATTTTATCAAATTTTATCAAAATCTACTATAAATCTGATTTTAATCTACACAAAATATTAGCCAAATATATTCAAAAATAATTTTTCTTATTCTCAAAATTAGTCTTTGACTTTTTAAAAGTCATATCAAATGAACTACACCACTCATTCTTACTATATATAATTGCCGGTAAGTAGTGGCTTAATAATGTTTTGTCAAATAAAATAAAAAACTTCTGAAATTTTTTTATTTTTTAAACCCCTTGCAACTGGAAGTCACACTTTCCTTTTAGTAAAAGGAAAGGTCCAAGGGTATGTGTGGTATGGAATTATTTTGCCCAATTGAGTTTATTGGAGTGACTGTTTTAGTCATTATTTGATTTGAAGCACACAAAGAGCTCCCCCATGAGTAATAAATTGTAGTAACCAATCCTAAAACCCTCAAAAGCGTGCTTGTGAATCGCTATTTCGGGCTTTTTTCTGGGCATTTCATCAAATAATTCATCATTAGGGTGGCTTATCTTGTAAGTGTTTATAAGATGGTCAAATTCTATTTTTATCTACGCAAATTTAAGATTTATAATTTTTACCTACTTTTGATCATACAATCCTTAAAACTATAAGCACTTAAAAGAGTACCTAAGCAAGCGAAGCCTTTATTAATTGGAATTCTAAAGTGATCGATCAGAGTGTTGCCTTGATTTCGAAGGCTTTATGCCGTTCTCATAGACAACGACTTCCAAAATACTGTAGGGTAAACTCTAGCAATAAAGGATTTTCGATTCCGAACCTATTTTTACAATTCTTGATATGAAGATATCAAATGAGCCAATGATTGAGAAATTGTTGCCCTTGCATTATAAATTTATATATTGATCAAACTTGTAATGTACACCAAGTTTGACATCCCCCTCACAATAGTGGGGGGCCCACTTCTTTTTGGAAGCGGGCCCCCCACTATTGTGAGGAGGTAAACCATGATGTACAATGATCAAAACCCTTTATATATTTATAATATTTGGCGAGGGCTTCTGAATTCAATAGTTTTTAATAGTCTCTCTCGACCGATTATAGAGATTTTTAGAAGTAAGGAAAGAAATAATTTTAAATCAAAAGGCCATTCAACATAAGACAAACTCACTCCCCTACTAGGGACAAAAGTCTAGCAAAACCTCCCCAATTAGTAATTACTATATTTACATAATTTTCTCTTAGAGACGCTCTTCACTCTAGTTTAAAAATTTCGACAATGTGGTCCACATCCTCATTGTGAGTAGTAGGTAAAACATTCGGTACACGTAGCATAATCCTTTTATTATTAACCTAATTCAATCATATCCTAATCCCAACCTTGAAATAAAGTATATACAAATTATATATTCATCACATGCTATGTCCTTTTCTAATGTTGTTCAATAAGGGTCTGTTTAATTGTAAGGGTGAAAAATTGGTGGAAAGAAAATGAATTCCAAAGAAAATAATTGTCCAAAACTTGTTTTCCAGGGAATTGTTAATTAAATGTGTTTGATTGGTATAATTTTCCACCCTCAAAATTTTAAAATTTTGAATTTTTTTGTGTTCGTTTAGCTTTATTTTACTTGAGAATTGTCCATTAAAATGATAATTTTTTCCACAATTTGTTATAAAATTTGTTTCATTTGCCAAAAAGTAAACAAAAAAAACATAAAAAAATATTTCCAAGAAAATCATTTTTCATCAAAATTTAGTGTTCGTTTGACTTTGTTTTACATGAAAATTGTCCATTAACCAATTGTAAAAAAAAAAATCATTTTAATGGACAATTTTCATGTAAAATAAAGTCAAACGAACACTAAATTTTGATTTAAAAAATGATTTTTTAGGAAATAATTTTTTTTCTTTTTTTTTTTTTTTTTTTTTACTTTTTGGCAATAGAAACAAATTTTATAACCAATTGTGGAAAAAAAATTATCACTTTAATAGATAATTTTCATGTAAAACAAAGTTAAACGAATACAAAAAATCCAAAAAATTTTAAAAAAAATTCGGGTGGAAAATTATGCCAATCAAACATACTTAATTAACAATTCTATGTAAAATAATTTCTAAGCAATTACTTTCTCTAGAATTCATTTTCTTTCCACCCTTACAATCAAACGGACCCTTAGTTCCTCTTTATTTTTTATTAATTTATCCGGACTTGTAATTCAGAGTGAAGATCTACGTCCTCGTCTAGATATCTCATTGGATATCTCTAATTAAAATTTTACGTATTATTATAATTTTGATAGTGTCAAAATTTAATTTTCGATTTTTGTAACATGTTGAATTACCTTCCCTTAAACTTTTTACATTATAGCGATTTGTCAATACTTGATAATTAGAGGTAAACAGTGAGCCAAACCAATCTAAACTCCATAAAAAATCTTTAAATACTTGAGTACCTGAGAGAGTTTAACTTCATTAAATGGTCGCACAATTCTTACAAAAGTGTGTCTCACTTCAAATTTATTAATTGTAGCTCTCAAATTGTGAACTTAAAAACTTTTAGTTCCATAATGATCCATAGAATGTTGATATTTAGAAGTTGATCAAAATACTTGTTCTTCTCGTGTTTGTAGTTATACATTGATTATTATTGACTCTACGATTCCCCTAGTTCAAGTTTATTCATAATAATTTCATGAGATCTCACTCTCATGCCACCTTTGTGAATAGGTGATCCGAAAAAAAAAAAAAAAAAAAAAAAAACTTATCTCTATTTATAATATACATAAACAAAATATTTTTATTTGATTTTGGGTCAATAGAAAAAGTAAAATTGTTGGGCATATCGATAGATTCGATCATCATGATAAGACTTAAATTCTTTCTCCTTTATAATGACATTAATTTTAGAGCAGAGCTTGAGGTACATATGGGGGGGTTCACAGACCCCCCGGGGGTGGGTGGGATTTTTTTGGCATTTTTTATTATCATGCGGGACCCACTCATGTGAGTATAGATAAAGATTCTGTAAACAATTTTTCTGTACATTAAGAATTATTGTTAATTTTATATGCTGGCATGCATCAAATCAAGGTAAGGCAGGTAACATCAGCCCTCGTCAAACTTTATTCTTAACAAATTTGATGAAGATTGCATAAATTTGGTTGCGTTTTCTATTTATACGATGGCAATATAACATTTTAGATGAAATTATTTGTCTTTAAATCTGGATCATATATTCTAAAAACTAGATATCTTTAGACAGAGTTACAATTTGTTTAGTTAAAATCGCATTAAAGCTGGATGTGCATATGGTTCGGATCCTGTCATGTTTTGTTGGCTCAACGTAACAAACTTGAATTCTAATTAGAGGAATTCTAAAGCCATTCTCATTATACAAGATTGGACAGACACATCCAAATACTTTTGAATTTGATGAATCTGCAGTCCTCAATTATGAGGGAACTAATAATTAATAGATTAATTACTTGCAATTTTCATGTCCAAAATGTTCTTGATATAAGAACATTGCAAATATTTACATGGAAAATCATTATAAATTATCATCCTACAAATACTTATCACTTTTCTGGTCGGATGAAAACACAACGTTCTGTACTTAATTGTAAAAATATTTTTTTCTTCCTTATGTTCATTTAATTTCTCTTTCTACTTTCTTTTAGTTATGTTATGATAAATGTTACAGTATTGATTTACTTTTACAAGCTTTTAATATGAGAAATATAAATTAAAAGTCATAATTCAATGATAGTGCAACATAAATTATTTATCCCAAATCACAATTCATAGATTTCTCAAATCAAATTCTCATTTCAATGTCAAATTGCCAATTAACTCATAGAACATAAATCATGATTCTTAAGTAATGATAATCATAACTCATAAATAAAAAATAACACAAAAAACAAAAGCAAAAAAGAGAGAGTCAGAAAACTCACGAGCTCAAATTCACAGTCATGGCGGCACCGTGGCAGCCGGCAGCACTAACAACCTGTTTTCGACCTTGCGGCTTCTGATACTCGAGTCGTCCGGCACTAGTGCAGGTGTCACCGGGGTGGGTATCGGTGGAAGTGGTGGAACTGTGTAAATTTGTGGAAAAATGAAATGGAACTGACCTGTGGTGAAATACTGAAATTAACGGACCCCTGGACCATATAAATCATTGATTTGGGCCTGGTCAATTGAAAAGTAGAGGCCCAACTACATTAAATTATAATTTCAGCCCAACCAAATGCAAAGACCCAATTAAAAAAAAAGGAAGAGGAAGCCATCGCCAGATTCACCACTGCTCCCGCGCGCCGATCTTCTTCTTCCTCATCCATGTGCACTGTTCTAGCGGAGCCCAGCATGCGCGGTCGCGCCCTCTCGTCGGGTATTGTGTCTGCCGCTGGTCACATAATAGTTCAAGGACATAGCTACATCTACATCAAGATTTACATAATTGTTTACACAAATGACACTCTTTCATTCGTCATTTAAAACACAATCAATTTTTCCATTCAATCTTTTCGCTCCACATCATGCATAATATTTTTCATCACATCAATAATTTTTCCTTCTTTTTCAACCACATATTTCTCATCAGATCAATAAAAAAATGCATTCTTTTGAAAATAATGTACACCAAACAAGGGCTATATTTTGAAAATAATGGGGATCAAATAAGAGCTATATATATGATATCTTATTAAATTAATCTTTTTAATAATGATTTTTATTTTCTATTCATAAAGAACATATTAGGAATTCCCTATATCCATTTGTCGTTCATAAGAGAGGTGTGTCGATGGTGAATGAAGTTCTTGGCCAATGTTTATAACTGCCAGGGACAGAGCTCCCTAATGGCTGCCTGCGCTAGAGTATAGAGCAGCTTTGACCCAAACAAATTTTATGGCCCAATTTTGGCCCATTAATAGAAAAATAACCCTACGACCCAAATTCAGCTTATTAAACAAATAGCCCACCCAAAAATTCAAATTTTGTCATTGATAGTCCAGAAGCAAAAATTTTGGGGAAAAATGCATGGATCATGCTTTTTCTTTCCCAAAATCACAAATCAGGTCTCAAGTTTTAAATTTGCAAACATCAGGTTTTTCAAAAATTAATTAATTATATTTTACAATTATATTAAATTAAATATTTAACTATAATGTAATATAATTAACCCACCCCACCCCACCCCACCCCACATCCACCACCTCCAGCCCCACCCCCACTGTTCCGGCAGCCGTGACTATTTCGGCGATGGCGACTACTCCGACGACCACTCCGGTGATCGTTCCGCCGCTACTTAATTTCGACGATTGATCAGATTCCGACCAGTATAGGTCACAGATTTTTAAAATTTGTCGATCACAGATTTAGTATGGGTCATAGATTTTTAATTTAGTCACAAGTTAAAATTAGTATAGGTCACATATTTTTAATTTAGTCACAAGTTAAAAAAAATTATAGATAACAGAGGTCACATATTTTTAATTAGTCCCAGATTAACAAATTAACAAATGAAAAATATTATTGGTCACAGATTAACAAATTTTAAGGTCACAGTTAAATAGTTGCCACAGAGAACAATATAGTTAGTCACAGATCGATATAGTTGGTCACATACACCCAAACACTCGTCCCTCAATCCCAAAACACCATCTATACTTGGTCACAGAAACTCTTCGTCCCATCTGCAGCACCCGTCCCTCAATCCCAATACACCAACAATAAAAGGTCACATGTCACAGAACGACCAAACAGTTGGTCACAGACACTCCGTCCCATCCCCATCCGACCCTAATCCCTAAAACACCCACCAACAACCACCACCCAAACCACCACCGCAGCCGCCTGAACAGCACCACCAATAACCACCACCACCCAAACCGCTTCTACAGAAATCCGCCCCACACACCCATACACCCACGCACACAGATCTCCCCTGCCAGCAGCAAATTGAACCTCCCGCTGCACCCACGCACACACAGCAGAAACACACACACACAGAGCACCCACGCCGGCAACACCCACACACACAGCAGACACTACTGTGACGCCGCACACAACAACACCCGCACACAACAAAATCAGCACCCACGCCGCACACAGCAAAACGCACACACAGAGGATCGCTGTGACGCTGCTGCCGGTTCAGCAGCGTCGCTATGTGTGTGCGTTTTGCTGCCGACAGGGGGAGGGGGAGAGGAGGCGGCGGGAGGTGGGGCGGGGAGAAATGAAATGAATTAGAGTTTAGGGTAGAGTTTTATATTTAAAATAAATTTGATGGGGTAGGTTGTAGGGTGAGTATATAGATTAATTTAACTTTATAATATCATTATTAATTAAAATTATAAAAACCTGATAAATGAAAAAAAAATGTGAAAACCTGATTTTTTAAAAATCCAAACTTAATAGCTGGTTTAGTGTAATTATCCCTAAATTTTGCTTATGCAAAAGTTTTAACAGTAGCTTGTGACTTGTGAGGATCATCATCAAATTCACCTTCATTCTCTTTATCTGCGGTTCTCGCCGGTGTCTAAATATTAATTTGATTAAGACATTATTACTTTTTCTTAATTCTAGCTTCGACCCTGGTGACTCCACCATGGATTGTAAAGACCAGATTTATTTGGAAGCACCCAAGATGTAATGCATCTTTTGCAGAAAAATCGGACTTGCATGGAAACACCTTCTTTCTGGGTATGTACTTCTGACTCCTGAAGATGGCATAGATCTAGTAGGTCATATATTCTTCACCGATGACTCGAGTTGGATTAGAAGCGTAAGTTCAAGCTCGGGGCAAAAGTTGCAGACAATTTGATGGAATCAGAAGAGGCCAAATCCAAATCCAAATACTTCATCGTTTGGTTTAATTAATTTCTTTCATTCCCTTACTTATAATCCATTCTATGAACGTGGAATAATATTTCTCCCTTACTTATAATCCATTCTATGAACGTTGAATAATATTTCTCTTTTACGAGTATAATACTTGCAGTACAATATAGTTTTTTTTTACAGCATGCAATACGTGTTGAAAATTGTTGTTCAACCATTCAATAAAGGAAATGATGGAATGAAAAAAAATAAAAATAAAAATAAATTTTTACAGTGGACATAGGCACCCCTGCGCCACATGATGGTGCTCCCGCGCCATACCGACCGTTGGGAGTCAGTTTTTGACCGTTTGGGTTTAATTTTGATGGCTTTTCAGCATGGTTTTGGCACCACTTCGTGATGGATATTGGTAGCCTATAAATAGATGATCTTGTTCATGAAAACGAGCAATGTTATTGAAAGAATAGATCATTATTATCATTCCAAAAGTTATATAAATAATTCTTCTTCTTCATATTCAAAACCCCTTTGTGTTCTTCAAGTTTGGGTGGAAAATATTTGTGCTTTGATATTTTCTGCAACAAGGCTTGATCAATCCTTCAAACCATTTGTTGGAAATCCTTAAGCATCTCAAATTTATTGGAGTTGGGGCAAATATAGTTTGAGGACAGCGATTACGCGGTTGGGCCTTTTATTTTGATTCTGGTTTGTTCATATTGTTGATGTACATTTTGGTGAGTTTCTTCTCTAACCCCGGTGGTATTTCCAACAATCTCAAACTATACTTTACTGCGATGGAGAGTGAAACAACAATGGCGACTATCAAGTTGATGAATCAAGATTTGGTTCGTTTGGATCGCTTCGATGGAAACAACTTCACGCAATGGCAAGACAAGATCAAATTCCTACTAACAGCGTTGAAGATCTTCTACATACTTGATCCAGAGTTGGCATCGTTACCGGAATTAACACAGGGAGAAGCCGAGGAAATAAAGGCTGAACGACAAAAGCGCCAAGAAGATGAATTGATATGTCATGGTCATATCCTCAACGCATTGTCAGATCACTTGTATGATTTATACACCAACACAAAATTGGCAAAGGAGATATGGGATGATCTAGAAAGCAAGTATAAACAAGAGGAAGAATGTACCAAGAAGTTTCTAATCTCGAGGTATTTCGATTTTAAATTTCTTGAAAATATTCCATTATTTCCGCTAATCCATTAACTACAAGTGCTTGTCAACAAGTTGAGGGCAGTGAAGATTGAAGTCCCGGAGACCTTTCAAATAGGGGCTATAATTGCTAAACTCCCCGGAACTTGGAAAGGATATTGGAAGAAAATAATGCATAGTTTTGAAGATTACTCTTTGGAACAATTGCAAAAACATTTGCGCATTGAAGAAGAGTCAAGAGTGAGAGATAAGAATGAAAATTCTTATGAAGGCACTTTCAAGGCCAATGCAGTGGAGAAAACTGAACCGCCTGCGAAATCCAACAAAATGAAGCTTTCTAGGAACTTTAACAAGTCCAATAAGAAGACCAAATGAGGGTGTTTTGTGTGTGAAAAACCTGGGCACTATGCAAAGGAATGTAGACACCGGAAACAAAACAACTTCGAGGGTAAAGTGAATTCCATCAAAGAAGATAAAATTGTAGCCACCATTAGTGAAGTCAATGCTATCAAGGGAAAGGCTCCCGGTTGGTGGTATGATACATGTGCAACTATACATGTGTCATATAATAAGTCTTTATTCAAAACTTATCATGAAGTGGATGGAGACCAAGAGATTCAAATAGGAAACAGGGTTAGATCAAAAGTAATTGGCAAGGAAAATGTTGATATCATCTTCACTTTCGGGAAGACTATTACTCTAACAAATGTGCTTCATGTTCCCGATATGAATAGAAATCTTGTTAGTGGAAATCTTTTGGGAAAATCGGGTATAAAAAGTGTATTCGAATCCGGTAAACTTGTATTATCCCTTAACAGGAAATTTGTTGGAAAAAGGCTATTCTAGTGAAGGAATGGTTAAGTTATGTACTGTTGACAACTCTTTGAATAATAAAGTTGAATTTGCTTATGTTGCTGATTTTGTTTATATTATGACATGCTAGATTATGTCATATTGGTAAAAGCACCATGAAATGAATGATAAAATGTGATTTAATTTCATGTCATGAAAATGATGAGTTTATGTGTAAAACTTGTGTAGAATCTAAAATGACTAAAAGACCATATCAAAGTATAAAACGAACCTCTAGTATCTTAGAACTAATTCACTCAGATATATGTAAATTGAATGGCATGTTAACTAGAGGTGGTAATAGATAGTTTATTACATTTATTGATGACTTTTCTAGATACACATATGAAGCATAAATATGATGCATTTGATATGTTTAAGGTATATAAAAGTGAAGTTGAAAATCACTTAGGAAAGAAAATAAAAACTTTAAGAAGCGTTAGAGGTGGTGAATACTTTTCTAGTTATTTCAATTTATTTTGTGAAAAATATGGCATAATTCACCAATGTTCTGCACTTAGGACATCTGAACAAAACAATTTGGCTAAAAGAAAAAATAGAACCTTAGTTGAAATGAGTAATGCCATGCTTACATATGCTAAATTGCCATTTAACTTATGGGGTGAAGCTTTATTAAGTGCATGTAGGATATTAAATAGAATTCCTTCAAAACATACTAAGGTTTCTCTTTATGAATTGTGGAAATGGAGAAAACCGAACATTGAATACTTTAAAGTGTGGGGGTGTCTTGCTTATTGCAAGAACATAAACCCTAATAGGACCAAGTTAGGTCTAAGAGGCATTAAATGTGCTTTTGTGGGATATGCTAACAATAGCAAATCTTACAGCTTATTAAACTTGGAGACCAATGTGATTATCGAATCAAGTAATGTGGAGTTTTTTGAGGATTCGTTATCTTCGGATAATGAATTGAGGGAAATTCAAAAAGATATCCCTAGCTCTAGTGGACTACAAGATGAAATATCTTCTAAAGATGTTGATGAGTCTAGTGAACCACGAAGAAGCAAAAGAACTCAAATTGTGAAGTCCTTAGGATTGGATGCAATTAATTCTCAACTTATTTCCTTTTACTTGGTAGAGGGAAATGAGGTGAATGTTGTAAGAACAATTCATTTTGTTCTATAAGTGGAAACCGACCCTAAAACTTTTAAAGAAGCTATGGCTTCTTGTAATAGCATCTTTTGGAAAGATGCAATCAAAGACAAAATAGACTTGATAATGTCAAATAATGCTTGAGAGCTTGTCGATTTACCACCCGAGATTTACCACCCGGATCCAAACCTATTGGATGTAAATGGGTGTTTAGGAGAAAGTATAACACTGATGGTTCTCTTAATACCTTTAAACGCTATATTAGTAGCCAAAGGATATCGACAAAAGGAAGGAATCGATTATTTTGACACCTATGCACTGGTAGCTAGAATAACATCGATTAGGATATTATTTGCACTAGCTTCTATTTATGACTTGCATGCATGTTCATCAAATGGATGTCAGATGGCATTCTTAAATGGGGATCTAGATGAGGAGGTTTATATGGAATAACCCGAAGGGTTTGTTCTACCTGGAAATGAACACAAGGTGTGCAAGTTAGTGAAATCGTTATACGGTTTGAAGCATGCACCTAAGAAATGGAATGAGAAATTTGACTTAGCGGTAATATCTTTTGGCTTTAAACATAATATTGTAGATAAATGTTTATATTGTAAAATATGTGAAAATTATGTGATATTTATTTGCTTGTATATTGATGACATGTTGATTATGAGTAATCACATAGAAGGGATAAAAGAAATGAAGAGGTTTATGTCTTCCACATTCAAGATGAAGGATCTTGGACAAGTGGATACCATTTTGGGTATCAGAGTCTCTAAAACTAGTGGGGTTACTACCTAAGTCAATCACATTATATTGAGAATGTGATTAACAAGTTTAAGCACTTGAACGTGAAAGAGTATAGTACCCCGATTGATCTAAGTTCAAAACTTGTAAAGAATGATGGAAGAGTCATTGCTCAGTTGGAGTATGCAAGTGCAATAGGGAGTCTTATCTATACAGCTCAATGCACAAGACCGGATGTAGCATTTGCCATTAGTAAACTTAGTAGGTTTACTATTAACCCGAGCAATATGCATTGGAAGGCTATTGGAAGAGTTCTTGGATACTTAAAGAAAACTAAGAACTTAGGTCTTCAATACTCTAAATTCCCGAATGTATTAGAAGGATTTATGGATGCTAGTTGGATATCTAGTACGGGTGAAAATAAATCACACCAGGTTGGGTGTTTACTCTTGGAGGCGGGGCTGTTTCTTGGATATCAAAGAAACAGGCATGTATAACACACTCAACTATGGAATCCGAATTTGTAGCTTTATCGGATACCGGGAAAGAAGCCAAATGGCTTAAGGATCTTCTATATGAGATACCTTTGGGACCGAAGAATACATCTTTGATATCTATAATGTGTGATAGTCAAGCCATATTAGCAAAAGTATACAACGAGGTATATAATGGAAAGTCTAGACATATGAGTATTAGACACGATTACATAAGGAAATTAATTAAAAGTGGAATAATTTCCCTAAATTATGTAAAGTCGATTGAGAACTTAGCGGATCCTCTAACTAAACCTTTAAATAGAGATTTAGTAAATTCTACTTCGAGTAGGATGGGGTTGAAACTCTTGAACTAAAAAGATCCACCAATGATGGCAACACTACCTGTTATTTCTCAAAAGGTAATCAACGGGTTCAAAGGGTAACAACAAGTCATTCGATATGTGGATAGTTTCAGCATTATTGATATCCGCGATAACCCTATCGTAGTTATAATAATGCTGGTTGTTACTGAAGTTATGGATGCGTTTAAACTCTTAATGAAGTTCAGTACGTAGTATAAGTATCTCTAAAAGTAACAAAGATACTGGAAGAACTTCACCTAAATAAACTTCGAGGTGGTGCCGCCTCAATAGAGAGTTAGAGTCTCTCTCTTTAAAGTTTGTTGAAAAGGATGAGCGCAAGACCATAATAGCGCTAAGCGAGTTTGAGGAACTTGAGAACATGTGATACTCGTGTGTGTTTTTACCGGTATTGTCACAAGGAATAACTGGTTCAAAGCTTTCATGCTACCTTTAATTCCGACTTTACTTTGTTTGGATTACTCTATGGTTAGATTCAAATCGAAAGATATCTAATCCTTATGCATGAGTATTGTATACTTTGAATATGAGACTTTATTGAATTTGAACAAGTGGAGGATTGTTGAAAATTGTTGTTCAACCATTCAATAAAGGAAGTGATGGAATGAAAAAAATAAATAAATAAAAAAATTTACAGCGGATATAGGCGCCCCCGCGCCATATCGACCTTGGGAGTTAGTTTTTGACCGTTTGGGTTTAATTTTGATGGCTTTTCAACATGGTTTTGGCACCACTTCGTGATGGATATTGGTAGCCTATAAATAGATGATCTTGTTCATGGAAACGAGCAATGTTATTGAAAGAATAGACCATTATTATCATTCTAAAAGTTATAGAAATAATTCTTCTTCTTCATATTCAAAACCATTTTGTGTTCTTCAAGTTTGGGTGGAAAATAGTTGTGCTTTGATATTTTCTGCAACAAGGCTTGATCAATCCTTCAAACCATTTGCTAGAAATCCTTAAGCGTCTCAAATTTATTGGAGCAGGGGCAAATATAGTTTGAGAACAGTGATTACGCGGTTGGGCCTTTTATTTTGATTCTGGTTTGTTCATATTGTTACTGTACATTTTGGTGAGTTTCTTCTCTAACCCCGGTGGTATTTCCAACAGTACGGCGTACAGATAAATGTCGTATATGCAATTGCAAATGTATGTCGTAAATTGTAAATGGCCATGTCAACGAGTCGAGGCGAAAAAAAAGCTCGAGCTCGGCTCGAGCTTTCCATCCGAGCCTTAGCGGGCCTAGCCAAGCCCGAACCGAGCCGACTCGATTTTTTTTAATGTCAAATCTATTTAAAATTTGTACGGTTTATATGTAATATAAATTAAATAAAAGTTAAAACCTTCCTCATTTCTCCGGATTTGGGACCGACTACAATTATCGTAGGTGGAGTTAAAATTGTACACGAATAAAATATTTCGTGTACAATTTTTCTTGAAACAAAAAATTTAAAACTTACGTATTTTTTAAACTAATCAATTTAAAAACTTACAATATCTTATACTTTAATCTGCTGCAACTTTTCGGCCATTATACTGTCAACTTGTTCTTAAAAACGTAATTCCGCACATTCTCAGTCTTTCAAACATATTAAAGCTTCCAATGTATCTTCCTTTAGTCTTGATCGTTTGTCACATAAAATTCGACCACTTAAACTAAATGCAGCATCCGATGCTACCGTAAACACAGAGGTGTTAGTAGATCGTGAGCAATTTTTTATACAATTGAATACTGCCTTTCGTTACCCCTCCACCATGATAAAATACTACATTTCTATAATTCTTGTGGTTGTAACATACTATGAACGTCCACGTAACTATGTCAACGAATCGAGCTGAGCCAGGAGCCGGAAAAAAAAGCTCGGGCTCAGCTCGAGCTTTTTTGGGGCCCGAGTAGAGCAAAGTCCGACCAAAAAAATGAGGCTCGGCCCGAGCCAGGTCCAGCTCGAGCTTTTTCCGAGCCACCCGAGCTTTTTAGCCATCCCTAATTGTAAATACTTTAAGTAATTGAATTATTATAGCACACATTTAAGGCATGCCATAAATGGTCAATTTTTAAAGAATGTCTTATATGCACGTCATAAGGGAATACAGCAAAAAGCTAAGGGTCCATTTAGTTCGTGTTTTAGTTTTCAATTTATTTTAAATTTTCTGTTTTGAGGATATGTTTTAACATCGTTAAAAGTGCATTGTTTTGTCACTTTGAAAAACTGTTTCTCAAAACAAAAAATAAAAAAACACTTTTGATTTAAAATTTTGAAAAGTTGTTTATGACATTTTATCCATGAAATTCGATTATTCAATAACATATAATAATTTTATGATAATATATACATTAAAGTTAAGAAACTTGCAAAAAAAAATAATTTCTCACTATAGTGTCTGGACTTACACTGATATTTTTTTTGTCGTAGATAGTTTAAAAGAAGTAGGTAGACCTTTTAGTTAGGCATGCTATGGGCTTTATGATCACATCCGTGTAGAAATATAACTGACTTCGAGTAGTTCTCCAAATCATTTAGAGAGCGATGAGTTTTTTCTTCAAGATGAGAAACGGTGAGTTGGATTAGGTACTATATAAGCATGCTGGCCAGTAATAGCTTTAGGTCATGCTTTTACGAATCGGTCTACCTCAATATTATGCAGTCAAATACATCATGTTACTTTTAAGATGAATGTTGAATATGGTAAGCGAGCCTCAACAATCGAGCCACACAATTGGCATAATCTGACTATAGAAACAAGTTGGCCACAACACACACGGCTTGTAATTGGTTGGCTGTCACTTTCACGTGCCAAGCCATTTTGAAATTGAACAGTCGGACACGCCTAAACAGTTGAAATATGAGGATTCAAAAAGAAAAAAGTTGGCGTGAAGAAACTTTTGTTTTTTACATTTATGGAGGTGGTTGTAAAGTCTAGACTAGAGATGGCAATGTGGAGGATTAGGCACCGCACCCTGCCCCGCTCCGTCCCGTCCCGCGCCCCGCCCCACCTTAGACGGGGCGGTCCCCATTTCCTGCCCGTTTATATTTATTTATTTATTTTTTCAAAAAATAGCAGTTTAACTATTTTTTTTTAATTTGTAGTTAAATTTTTTTTTTATTCTTCACGGGGCGGGTTCGGGGCACTTTGGGACGGGGCAGCACCGGGACGGGATGGGGCAGATTTTTTTGCCATTATTAGTCTAGACCATGAAATATCGACTCCATCAATGTGCAACTCGTTGCTATCTTCTTTATTAATTTCCACAAGACAACGACAACCAAAAGAAATTGGATTCCATTGACTAGAACAGGAAGTCTTGGATGAACAAGTCAATTTTACATCTTACACGCACCTGTATTATTATTATTATTATTATTATTATTATTATTATTATTATTATTATTATATACTTAGCTCTTGTTTGGTAGAAATTCTTTAAATCTTATTTTTCAAAAACTCATTTTCAATTACACATTTTTTCAATTAAATAATTTTACATATGGATTTATAATTTTCTTACCACACATTCTTACAAAAAAAAAAAATTTTAAAAAATTACTTTTCACAAAATTTATTTTCAAAAAATTGACATCAAACAAACTTTCGGTATAACATTTTGCAAGAGGATTAAAAGAATTAACATATTGAGTCCTTTCTCCATCAATGCGCAAGTCAAGTCGTTGCTATCTTCTTTATTAATTTCCACAAGGACAAAGACAACCAAAAGAACTTGGATTCCATTGACTAGAACACGAAGTCTTGCATGGCAGCATGGGATACTTTTAAAAAAGGCCCAGTTACATGTCCAAATTTTCACTTTGATTTTTTCTTTATGGTATATTTTTCACATTGGTCTATTTGAGTTCAAAAGACAAAAATGCTCTTAAATGTATAAAATAATTACAAAATATAGTTATGTTAAAACACAAACCCTTTTAGTAAACAAATAAAAACCAAATACCCCCTATTTAAAATTTCAAAATCAATTTACTTTTTTTATCCATTTATTTCAACAAATAAAAACTTACTCAACTTTCATCTGCTTTAACTTTAAAATCTGAAAAATTTATCAAACATTGAAACCCGATTTTTTTATATCAATCACTTCGAATGGATAAGTATATGTAATGTTTAATTTTGTTTTCGTTAAATCAATAGACGCTTTAATCGTTAAATTTATTTTGACATAATTAGTTAATGTAGATAATTTTTTTTTAATAGATCTATAAATTTTTTTTAACAAGAATGAGAAAACAAATTCATCTGAATTTTAGGACGAAATGGAGCTGGGCGAGAAACAGCCGACTGTTATGGCTGTTTCGCCTTTTAAAAAAAATTATTGCTAAAAACTGAGTTTTCAACTATGTATTTTCTTTTAAAAAATCGTAACTTTTTTGTCTTTTTTTAAAAATTCATGTTAAAAGCCGAATCTTCGACTATGTATTTTCTTAAAAAATTCTATTTCTTCTTACAGTTATGGTTGTAATGTCAGTTTGTTACTTTGATGACTTCGAATTGGATGAGAAAGATCAATGTGTATGGAGATGTAGTAACGATAGAAGTAGTAGTACTCCAATTTCCATAACAGAGAATACAACATAGCAGGAATGTACGATGATTTACAAAACAAGCTTAATGTTGACCCCTCTCAGTACGATATGGAACTGAGATTTCGATTCAAGGATGATTCAACTATTCTGATTCCACCTATGAAGGTTACTTGTGACGAAGAAGTGAATTATCTATTTGAATGGAACAAAATGTACACGACTCCTCTTTGTGTAACTTTAGTGAGGAAGGATGTCGCTGAAATTGAACACAAATATTTGAATGGAAGGAATCACAATGCCAATGATTTTCGGGACACAATGGAGATAACTCGTGAGGATGGTGTGTTTATTCCCGAACTAGTTATTCCTTATTGTGATCTCATGGTTAATAACGAGAACGACAATGAATTTACAAATGAGGATTTGATTGTTTTATTCCATAAAAAATATGAGTGGGGTGGGAGCGCGGGGCTGGACGAGTAGACCGTCATCAAATTCTTCGCGTGTGATTCCCGTCAATGAGGATTTGTATGTCGAACATTTGTCTGAAACAAAGAAAGATTGTCAGGAAGCTACACATCGATTTCAAATTCCGTATTTAATTATATATAAAAAAATTCAAACACAAGAAAATTATTAAAATAAAATAAAGAATATAAATATTATTTAATTAAACTTGAAAAAATTAAAGATTTGTTTACGATGAATGTTTAATTAAAGAGATTTAAACTAAAAAAATAAAAGGAAAAAAAGAATTTGCTAATTTTTTAAAATATAATATTTAAAATCTTTATTTAATTTTAAATATAAAAATTAAAACAAAAGGAAAATATTAAAGTTAAGTAAACAATATATATATATATATAAAGAATTTTAATTTAATTAAAATATTAAAAAGAAAAACAATTAAGAATTTGCTAATTTGTTAAAATATAATATTTAATTTTGGTCATTATCAATTTAAAATTATTGATTTAATTTTAAATATAAAAATTAAAACAAAAGGAAAATATTAAATTAATTAAAATATTAATAGGAAAAAAGGGTATTTGCGAATTTGTTAAAATAGTATTTTTGGCTCTTTGGTGTGTAAAGTTATATTTTAACTTTATCGTTTTTTTTTTTAAATATTTACTGGTCAAAGCCTAGAGTGGAAATATGGGATAGTAAATAGGCCATTTCCACGTATTTTCTCGTCTTGGATCAACACCTCCCCACTTCTTTGCCATTTTATATGCACATGTTCTTTATGAAATAGAGACAATGTAACATTTTGCAAGCAAGATAATGTCGGCCTTTAAGAGCTCTGGTTATGTTTTCTTGTTTTGCCTGTTCTTTTCCTTTAGCACAAGAAGGGTTACCTCCCTGAATCATCTTTATGTGAATTGCGGAAATTCAGTTACATATAGTCCTAACAGCACCTACGGGGCCAACTTGAATAAACTTTTTCTCAATTTATCATCGACAAATGCCACCAAAAATAATGGATTTAACAGCTCCGCAGTGGGTCGTGGACAGGGGCGGACCCGCATGGGCTCGCATGTGGTCAAATGACCACACACAAATTTTTGGTTTTTTTTTTTTTTTTTTGGAAATTGTTTTTGTGAAGTCGAAACATTGTTTTTCTTAATATCATTTCGAAGTGCTCATAGCCTAGTTTTTTGCTTGTTAATGGCGTGCAAAATGACCAACCGTAACAAAAGTTACGACGCATCAAAGTAGGCCGTTCCAAACTAGTAATTTGCGAATTTTGAAAAAATTTGCCGATGACCGTATACTATCCGGATCCACAAATTGTCTACGTCATCTAGAAGCTCGTTTCGAGAACTATATCGTAGTCATATTGCACGGTCCAAATTGATATCGAAAATAGTTAAATATGCATCAAATGTACATTTTAAAAGAGGCGTCTATCTCGTTTTTTCTTTAAAAAATTTCAATTATTTCATTAATGTTTATTATTTTGCAATATAAACTTTTTAATATAATTTACATCATTTTTTAAGGAAATTTCACATGAAATATAACGTCAAAAATTTTAGGATCGTTAGGGATTAAATGTAATTTGAATTACATTTGCATTAAATTTAAATTTCATTTACTTCCTAGATTAAATGAGAATTTTATTTCAATTCATTTACTTCCTACACATTTGTCAATGAAATGGTTAAAAAAAACTATACAAGTAGCAAAATCATTTTAACAATATTGATAATGATATAATTATAAGACGTTTTCAAAGTATCAAAATGCGTATCAACTTATTTTTATTAATATTATATTGTTTTAAAAAAATTACACTTTAATTTTTTATCACAATACAAAATGTCCGGGCACGCCACTGATCGTGGACCTCTAGACGCAGTCTATGGCCTCTTCGTATGCAGAGGTGATGTGAACGCGGACATATGCGAAGAATGTGCGTGTTAAAGCTAGCAGAAGAACTGGAGCTAAAGCACACGAACTGAAGGAGCTGCACGTGGTCTTGATAGTTAGGTTGTTATGAGCTGTAAAAATCTGTTACTTGGTTAATGAGTTGTCAATTGATGTATGGCCGCTGGCCTTAACTGATTCCATCTTGTATAGTATTTATATAGCTGATGTGAGAAAGATTAAATAGAAATTCAGTTCTTCTCTCCCTTTTTCTTTTCTTTCAATAGTGCGAATAATGATACGATTGAAATCATACATTGTTATACCAATAGAAAAGGGGAAATTATCTGGTATGATGAGTGCATGTTACTTACTCAAATCAATCCATAGTATCCAAGGTGCAACAATCTGCCAAGGTGGCCTTGCGTAATACCTAGAACATTACAAATGAACCAGACATGTTCGAACAGATGTTGGCGGACACCATGAATGAAATAGCCACATAAACATCAAATAATCTCACCAGTAAGAAATTTGCTACTAAAGAAGTTAATTTCACGACATTTCAGAGACTATACAACCTGGCGCAGTACACACCTAATCTTTCCATTAGTGATTGCAATACCCGTCTTCGAGATTCTATCTCAAGTTTACCTTCATGTTGTGCTTGTTATAATTATTATTCTAGATTAAATTTGGGTCTAATGAAATGGGTGAAATATGATAAACTAGATCCAAATGAGATGAATTGGTTTTGAAATCAAAATTGAACAATTTGAGTTTTGTCCATGCGTACGCAAGGCTTGAGCCTGTAGAAACTGAAGCAAAAATGCTTCTACCATGCGTACACGTGAATTATACTATTTGTATGCATAGAACAAACAACAAGCCGTTAGGCTGGATTTTTCTAGTTTGATTCTTGGCGGTTTTTCATAAAATTACTCAACTTTTCGTGTTAGTATGACACTTTCGTAGATAGTGAGTTGAAATCTACAAAATAGATGATAGATTTCAATTACAAACATACAAATAAACAATCAAAATCATATTATAGTGCTTTTAAATCCAATTCATTACATATTCAAACATTCAAAGTGTTCTTCAAGTTTTGGAAGAAAAATACAAGTGTTTGAGTGTTTTCTTCTTCAAGACTTGATCAATCCAACAAAGCATTTGTCAAGAGTCCCTTCAAGCACCAATTAAGTCCTAGAGGGAGAAAATGTCGTTTGAGGACAATGATCTCATGTTTGAGCCTTTCTATCATTTTTAGCGTTCTTGATTCTTTCTTTTTGTTGTCTTTTCCATTCCCTTGAAGGATAATATTCTAGCAATCTCAAATGATATTCTGAAATAGAGAATGAAACTACCATGGTGACAATCGAGTTGATGAATCAAGACCTCGTTTGTTTGGACCGTTTTGATGGGACAAATTTTTCAAGGTAGCAAGATAAGTTAAAGTTTCTCCTAACGACATTGAAGATCTTCTACATTCTTGATCCCGCATTGGCACCACTTGCAGAACCAACGTATGAAGATACTAAAGCTGTAAGGACGGAAAGACAAAAGCGTCAAGAGGATGAACTCATATGCCGCGGTCATATTCTCAGTGTGTTATCCGACCGATTGTATGTTCTCTACATCAACACGTCTTCAGCAAAAAACCTTTGGAATGCGTTGAAAAACAAAAAAATAAAGCCGAAGAAGAAGGTACAAAGAAAGTTCTCTTATCAAGGTATTTTGATTTTAAAATATTCCCCTCATTCCCCATGTGCATGAATTGCAAGTTATTGTCAACAAGTTGAAGGCGGTCAAAATTGAAATTTTGGAATATTTCTAAGTTGGAGCAATCATTGAAAAACTTCAGGGGAACTTAGAAATGATATGAGAAAAAAATCATGTATAGTTCCGAAGATTACTCTTTGGAACAAGTGCAGAAATATTTTCGAATTGGAAAATAGTCAAGCGTAAGAGATAAGAAAAACAATTCTTGTGAAGGCACTTCAAATGCCAATGTCGTGGAGAAGACCAAACCTTCAAACAAATCCAATAAGATAAAGCCTTCTAAAAACTTTGACAAGTTTAAGAAGAAATCTAAGGGAGGTTGCTTTGTATGTGGAAAATTCAGATATTATGCAAAAGAATGTCGACACAAAAAATAAAACAACTTCGAAAGAAAAGATAATTTCATCAAAGAAGATAACATTGTGGCTATTGTGAGTGAGATCAATGATAAGGGCGTTTTTACACGTTTAATTCGGTTCACAAACATGGATAACTGTCGATAAATGTGCAAAATATAGCTTAATTCGATGTAATATATGTTTGCAGGACATCAACGATGAACGTGGGGGAAATTAGGAAAAACAAGCAAAAAATGCTTAAATGAAGCAAAAATCAAAGTTTAAGGATTCAAGTGCAAATACTGAAAAGTTGTGTCGATCTCAGGATGAAGATTTGAGAGTATTGGACATCAATTGAATGAGGAAAGAAGTCAAAGGGATGAAATATAATCGAAATACTATTACAAATCAACATCCATTTTTGGAATAGAAAACGTTCGAATTTGAAGATTTATATTCTTGGAAGATTTGTATCCCTTTGAGTAAGCTTTCCAACTCAATTTGAATCACCTCAATCGAATATTGTGAGAGAAAAATATGACCAAAATACCAAAAGTTGTCTGGCGAGAAAAACATGAAAACCATGCCATCGCATGGTAAACTACCTTGCGATCGCCTAGACTTCAACAGAGCCTTTTTGGGAGCATTTTACTTGGCCCATGCGATCGCATGAGAGACTACCTTGCGATCTCAAGGTACATTCTGGGCGTGAAATTTTTGGTTTCCTTATCCGACTCCAACTCGTATGGTAATGATTCTAGGGCAACTATAAAAGCCACAATTCATCCAGAACCTAGGGTTATGCATTCTTAGAGAGAAAAACACCATTGAAGAGCAAGGAGAAAGGCTAGAACAAGAGTTTCACTTCAAGATTCAAGCTTTAACTTCTAGTTCTTTGGTGATGTCTTCTATTTATTACTTTTCTTGTTCTTTAATTTTATCCACGCTAAACTTTTTATGTACTAGGTAAACGATAAACCTCGTCTTGTAATCTTTTAATTTCTATTTTTGCAATTTGATATTTAAACATGTTTGATTGATGTTGAATGATTTATATACATTACTTTTCCTCTACAATTATATGCGCAGTAGTTGTATGAGTGTGGTGGCTTATTTTATGCATTTGAAAGAAGGGAAATAAGCTCGACAAGGTATAAATCATCATTTAGTTTATAGAGGATAGAAATATACCGTCATACTTTGCATGAATCTCTAAGTGTTTACAAAACGTCATGTATTCTTATATATTGCATTTGTCATAGAAATATAGTCAAATGGTATGCTAGAATATGTTCAATTCTACTCGAAAGAGATTATTGGATAAGTTAGAAACACTGATTCTTCGACCAATTCATCGTGTTATCAAATTGTGAAATAGGGGTTAAAATGAAATTTTACTTGGTGATTTCGGATCTTAATGCACTTTTCATTCATTAATTTCATAAAACTTTTACATTCGACATATTTTTGTTTTCATTTCGTAATTTTAGTTTAAGTTGCATGCAAGTTTTAGTTTAATCATAGAAATTGAAAAACTCAACTCACATTTAATAGATTCGGTTAAGGCCGCAACAATAAAAATCAAGTTAAATCAATCATCGTGGGAACGATACTCAAAATTCTAGGATTTCCACTTTATTACTTGTCAACGAACCATGCACTTGCGGTGATTTAAATCCGAAACATATTTTCGTGAACAATCAATGCTATCAAGGGAAATGTTCACGGTTGGTGGTGTGATACATGTACAGCTCTACATGTTTCATTTGATAATCTTTTATTCAATACTTAATATAAAGTTGATGGAGATCAAGAGGTTCAAATGCGTAATGAAGGGTGAAGCTAGCACCCGACGAGTCGGCTCAACCATCCATGCTGGTTTTGTTGGAAAAAAAAGGATTATAAACTTTGAGGCTAAATTTTATAAATGTACCCGCTTATGACATTTGTTGTGTAGCTTATATGGAAGAGCGCTCACTTTACATGCCCCATGAAAGCAATTTTTTTTTTTTATAACATTTGCAATGGGTGAGATAATGTAAAACTTTGCCACTGTGGTATTTGAAGATTGTTAACAATAAATATGAAAAGAAAATATATATTCAGTTTTATCAAAGTAATAGACTCTTTGTTTTACATATTATTATTTTTAACTAAAATTAGACCTTACAATGACTCAACCGTTGAATCACTCGCCCGATGATTTGTCCAATCAACGACTGGGTTGGGTATTTTAACTATGTATAATATATACTTTTATTGTTAGGTTTTATTAATTTATTTTGTAAAATTTAAATTTGGGCAATTTATATACTGTTTTTTATTCTTTTAAAAGTTTGAAAAATAATTTTTTTTTGGGGGGGGGGGGCGTAAAAAAAATTCTAAAAATCATTGTTTTAAAAATTTTGCATAAGCTTCGCCTTAGTTCGAAATTTGTATTTACTGTTTAATCATATTTTATGTATAAACTCTCTTATTTCGCTTAAATTCATAAAAAGTTGAAATTTGATCATGCGTATATATATATGATTCAAAAATATATATTTTTTCTTATTATTTTGGATTGTAGTGGATTATACTTTTATATGTATATGACTTTTACGTTTATATTAATTGAAGATCTTTTTAATATTTTTTAATTAGATATTAATAAATAATCTAGTTATTGAGGTTGTCAATGATCAACGACCGTCCTAACTCACTCGATTTCCTGGATCCACCCAGACCCATGGTACTTAATTATTAATCTATGAAGATTTCTCTTACTTTCAATAGTTTTGCATCAAACATACTTTTTTTTAATATTTTTTTTTTTTCATAAGTAAAATTCACGAATCTACATTTTGAAGGATATGGTTATAAAAATATGACATTACATTATCTCGGATGGACTTGAGATTTTTTCAGACGTGAGTCTGAAGTTTAAAAGTTCGGCCACTACTAGAATATTAGATCCATCAATCTTAACAATGATTCGCCACTTAAAAAACTGAGTTGGTGATTCGAAGGCTTGACCGAGTCAATATTCACATTGCTGAGTATTATAACTATGGACTTTTTCAAAATTTTACAAGTCTATGCAGTTTTTAAAGTTCCCATCGTGTTACGATATCCGACCCAAAGAACCTGATACTACTTAGTGTGTGTTTGGCAGAACTTAAAATATTTATTTATACGTAACCCGATTTGTCTCAATATTATGCAATCGAGCACATAGCCCAACTCTAGAAATAAGTTACCCACACACACTCGGCTTGTAACAGGTTGGCTGTGATTTTCACGTGCCAAGCAATTGTGAAACTGAACACGTGGATACATTTGATAAGTCTAAACAGTTGAAATGTCAAAGAGTTGTCAATTCTAGACCATATAAAACGCAACAGTATTCAGTCCTTTCTCCGTCATCTTTATTAATTTGCACAAGGACCACGGCAACCAAAAGATCTTGCAAAACTCCATTGACTGGCACATCAAGTCTTCGCTCACCGCTCTCCACTACTTTTACATCCTATAAAAATCCATTTCTCTGTTTGAAAAGTATCAAAATTATAAGCAGATTTTTTTTTTCTTTTTCAGATTAAATCATGTCGGCCTTCATAATCTCTACATATTTTTGCTTATTTTGCATTCTCTGCTTCAGCACAACAATTAGATCGGATCCTCTTTCCCAATATTGCCCAAATACAACTACATACAGTCCTAATAGCACCTATCGATCCAACTTGAATCAGCTTTTCCTTAATTTATCCTCAAACGCCACCCGGGAGAATGGATTTTTCAGTTACGTGGTCGGCGGCGGCCTTCCCAGCACCGTCTACGGCCTCTTTCTATGTAGGGGCGATGTTAACCCCGATGCCTGCCAAAAATGTGTGGAAAATGCTACAACTGAAGTCCTACAACTTTGTCCCGAGGAAAAACGGGCAACTATCTGGTATAACTATTTATGTTATTAAAAGTTGAAGTTATCAATATGTATTCATTTAAATATTGTGTTCAACAGGTACGACTATTGCATGTTACGCTACTCAAATGAATCTATATCCTCGACGTGGCAGCAGACATTTCCTGCAATCCTGTATAATACGCAGAACATTACGGATGAACCCAATAGGTTCAGACAGTTATTAGGAGAGACGATGAATGAAATAGCATCCGAAGCTAGTAGTCTCCCCGGTAAGAAATTTGCTACAAATATAACTACCTTCACGGCGTTTGATAGCCTGTATACACTGGCACAGTGCACGCCGGATCTTTCAAGTGTTGATTGCGACGCCTGCCTTCGAAGTGCGATCTCGCAATTAAGAACATGTTGCGATACTAGGAGGGGAGCAAGAGTTATTGACCAAAGCTGTAATATTAGGTATGAGATTTACCCCTTCTTTAATTCTACTGTGGCCCCTGCACCACCGCCTACTCCAAATATTCCTCCTATTCAGCCACCGCCTCCGTCGCCTTCTACAAGCAGTCAAGGTAACCTCTTGATTCTTAAATCAATATATTATTTTATAAAAATGAATTTCGACAAGAAAAAAAGATTAATTTTTCCTTTTCTTTTTCCTAATAACGAAATAGTGAGTAATAAGCATCAATATAAGTCTGCCTGCAGTGATCATAACAAGGGATATATCTCAGTAAATCTCCTAGTTATTCAGTGGAAGATTTCAACAAGAAAATTTATCTCTTCTCTTCCTCTTTTGTGTTTCCAATTCAGGAAATGGAGGAATTTCAAAACGAGTTATTATTGCCATGGTTGTTCCAATTGCTGTTTCCTTAGTGCTTTTCTTCATAGGCTGCTTCTTCTTCAAAAGGAGAACAAGGAAGAAACCTTATGATGCTGTCGGTGAGGAAAATGGTAAGATTCGAGCACACAAAGAAAAAGTAGAAGTAAAAGATTCCCATTCCGTCATATTTGAATTTGTGCACACAATAGTGAGATACTGGATCGAACCAAATCATCTAGAAGATTAAGCCATTTCATATGCACAAACGTCTACAATTTTTATAAAATGAATGGTGATCAGAGAACTAATATAGGATTTTCTATCGGCTCTTAACATATTGAATCACGTCATCTAAAAGTTTAAGTAGAATTTGATATGCGACGTGTTTATTGTTCTGCAGTTTTTGTCTAGTGCATTCATTTCAGTATTGCAACTTCAATATAAGACAATAAGAAATTGATAAAATAAAAAAATCGTAGTTTCTCACCGCTCCACTCACTCTTAGGTTAAATAAATTTATGTAATGATTTGCGATTTTTGTATGCAGACAAAGGAAATGAGATTTCATCAGTTGAATCCTTGCAATATGACTTGAATACTATTGCGCTTGCTACCAACAACTTTTCTGCTGAAAACAAAATTGGCACTACACCAAAAAAGGGCTTTTGCAGCGGCCAAAAAACGCTGCAAAAGCCCTTTTGCAACGTTTTTCCAAGTGTTGCGAAGGTCGGTGTTACCGTTGAGAGAAGACTTTTTGCAGCGTTTATTCACCGTTGCGAAAAAGTCTTTTGCAGCGTTTTTTAAACGTTGCGGTAGACCCCTTTTTGCAGCGTTTTTTCAGCGTTGCGGTAGACCTCTTTTGCAGCGTTTTTTCAACGTTGCGGTAGACCCCTTTTTGCAGCGTTTTTTCAGCGTTGCGGTAGACCTCTTTTGCAGCGTTTTTTAAACGTTGCGGTAGACCCTTTTGCAGCGTTTTTTAAACGTTGCGGTAGACCCTCTTTTACAGCGTTTTTTCAACGTTGCCGTAGGAATTTTTTTTTTTTTACAATTATATATGGTAATTGACCGCTAAAATTGAAAATGACACTTTGTGAACAAATTTTGAAATTACATAAAAATTGATAATTTCATTATAAATTTTTGAATCAATACAATATTAGAATGTGTTACAACACAACCTATCTAAAAATGAGTAATGATTAAAGAGTGAAACTATAATAAAATAGTTACAACACAACCTATCTAAAGTTCTTGTAGCCGTATACAATATATTTCTGACCAGATTACCCTCTCCTTCGAGAACAAAATATCTTCATCAATGTCACACTGTTGTAAAAATAGAAGGATCCCATTTTGCTCTCTTAGTTTGTCTTGAACGTGCTTCCTTACTCCAATTGTCAACATTAGGCAACACTTTTACCAATATCAGCAAGAAAACTGAAGAGATCAGTCCAATAAGCAGCTGTTCATCAAAATTAGATACCAATTGAGAAGTTGATAATTATAATTGCTTAACTATTAAAAACTAGGCAAACAAAATTACCATGGAGTATGCAGCAAATCCAAAGTCTGAAACCCCATAATAGAGCCCGTCAAGAACAAAAGCAATAGCATTCATAGGCTGAGACCCAGCAACAAACTACAACACAAAATTAAGTGTTAAAGCAACGAAGTATGGTCATAAATAGTATTAAACCAACTTTCTAACCTTCGATATGTTTCCCAATTTAAGAAAACATACCAAGGAATTTTGTGACCTAGGATAGTCTAGTCCAAGCTTTAGAGAGCATATAATTGTATTCAATGAAAAAGAATGCATATCCCGCCAATCAATAATATGCTATCTGACATTGTTTGAACTTGTGTAAGGAACATGTACACACGATTAACAAATCTAAGTCAATCCTATTACAAGGATAGAGAACTTTGCCCAATCTGCTCAGTTGTTTCCATTCAGCCAAGACCACAATTATGGTGGACCTTGAGACCTGAAGATATCATTTTTCTCCAAAAGCCTTAGTTCCAAATACCTAAAAGTCAACCTTTCTAAGGAGTTTGCACTAAAAATCAAGCTCGAAACAAAAATGACAGATTTCAAGCATTTCATATATACTCTCTCGTTTTCCATTTATATGCCACAATGTTTTTCAAGAAGAAAATTTTCAAGAATAACATTTTCTTACCCAGGTGCCAGATCTGGAAATTTTCAGAACTCCCAAGTCTGTGCATCAAAGCTGGATAGTGCATCAAAGCTGGAGAACAAAATTACTGCTAATGCTACTCCCATTACCATACTAATCTGATCAATTCACAGAGGAAGAGAACATTCAATAAGGTAGTTCCTTGTTTATCTCATAGATGTCTAAGATGCATACAATGATCAGAATATAGACTAAAATTAGAAGCAAAATAAACCTACAGAACTTTGTAAGCCACTTTGCTTGCTTGACCATAATTCCCTTGGGAATAATCACTAGCAAGGAGAGTCTGACAAAAGAATTTCAACAAAAACGAATGAATTAATTGAAACCATTAAGACTAAACCCATTTGGCAGATGGAGAATCCTGGTAGCAAACCCATTACCAGATTGTGAAGTACCTCAGATGACAAAACACAACCGATATAACAAAGTGGCACAAATAATCACCTAGAATTTCAAGATTATCACAATTTAGCATCAATATAATACAAGAAACGTGTTTCAATTTTCAATATCATAGAACAAATTTAGGAAAAGCTTCATGCTTCATGTTACATGGCATGAGATATTGAAATTTTTGTTATTGCCTCAACTCCAACAAGAAACGGGTTGTAGTCCAAACTCTTAGGGGAAAAGGCAAAGCAAAAATAAGACAAAACATTTAAACAATCCCAAGAGCTAATAAATTTGACCCATCTAATGTATCATATGTTAATTAATCAAATTTAAATTGCATCTTTATTCTTGTTAACAGAAACTGTTGAGCAGTGTTCTTTTGGAAACTCTAAATAGTTATTACAAAAGTACAAAGAACTAAATGATATTAACAGATTACTCTAGACATACACAACCTGACTCACCATAGATTACCACTCTAGATTTGTTACAAAGCCAATTATCCAGACATATAAAGGATGAGATTCTATGTTAGGAGGAAAAGTACATAGCCATATTTCAGGAAATAAGAATTGATTTTGGTAGCCATAATGAGCAAGAAAAACAGAAGGGGAGAGAGAAAATATCGACAAAACGCAATTGGCAGCACCATATCACCTCTTTCTCGGCATCCTTTGCCTCCTGGAACTTTAAATTCGGGGAATTCTGCTCCTCTGTGCCAAGTTGATCTACAAGATGCTTCTCCAGCACTGGAACTTTGGGTTTTTGTTGGCTTGGTTGCATATTATCATCACGATCGGGGACCGAAACTGGACGAGGTGGCTTTCCCACACCAACAGAAGTGGCTGGCCGTGCACCCCTAGTCCCTTGAGTTTGTTGGAAGCCTAACAACAAAGTAATAGATCATGAAACAAAATGGAGATCATTATCTGCAAGTGTATGTGTACGTGTTCATGTGTGGAGAACATTATAGAGTTTACTAGAGGGAAAGACATAAACCAGCAGGTCTCCAAGCTGTATTTCCATACGCAGCATTAGGTTGACCAGAGGCAGGTAAGAGTATCAACAATTATAAGTGTTGCCCAAAAGACATTTAATCAACAGAAATGCATAAATTCTTAAACACACTAACACTTCTAGCATATCAGCAAATCCCATTGAGGTAGATTTCAGAACAAATTGCAATGACAGAGAATGAAAGCCAAAAATAAATCAAAGCACACCTTGACTACTCAAGTAACCACTACATGGAACATCACAATATAAACATGGAAATAAATTAGAGCACCGTTTCAGCATTGCCACATTCTCTCTGCCAAACAAAGAAGATTAAAACGAGTAACTGAGAAGTGAATGTAGACAGTTGAACTGGAAATAAATTAGAGCTAAAATTGGAGGAACAAACACGAGAGTTGGGTATCTCAGATTGGAATAGTCTAATTTCGCCAAAACCAAGTGCCACAACTACAGAACAATTTCATTGAGACTATAAATCAAACACTTTCGTAGCAAACATCAAATAACATAAAATAACAATAATAGCAGCAGAATTCACTTACCAGGGCAATGGTAGGCAGCCCAATTTAAAAAAAAAAAAAAAAAAAGAAGAAGAAGACAAACCAAGCACATCCCCATTCCCATCGTCAGTCTCTTCTTTTCGATTTTCCCTAAAGGTCACTCTCCCCAAGTCGAATCGTTTCTCGATCTCTTCAGGGTTTTTATCAAAGTGTTTGATATTGCGGTGGAGGGAGAGGAGCAGGGGCTGGGATTGCAGGTTAACTTGCTGCCAAATCTGCTCGGCGTCAAACCCGTCGGGAATCCACCTATGATTTCAAATCATAATTTCAAACGATAGAGAAGAGGCAGAGGAGAAGTAGAGGCGGAGGCGGAGGCGGAGGCGGAGATGATATGAGAGGAGAGGCAGAGACGAGAGGAGCTGCGGAGGAGAGGCGGAGCGGAGATGAGAGGCAGAGAGGAGATAGGGTTAATGTTAAATCCAATTTAGAAGGGAGCTGAGACTTTTAGCAACGTTTTCTAAAAGAGTGTTGCGAAACTATTGATAAAATTAAAAACAAAATACGAAAAACTTTTTTCGCAACGTTTTTTAAACGTTGCAAAAGAAGCATGTTTCGCAACGTTTAAAAAACGTTGCAAAAGATGCATCTTTCGTAACGTTTAAAAAACGCTGCAAAAGACACTTTTCGCAACGCTTTATAAACGCTGCAAAAATCTTTGTCTACCGCAACGTTTTTTAAACGTTGCGAAAAATAAAAAAATTTGCAACACTAAATAAACGTTGCAAAAAGGCAACATTAGCAACATTTACTTAAAAAATGTTGCTAAAGCTCAATTTTGTTAAGCAATAGCAACATTCATGTATTAAAATGTTGTGATAGATCCCTTTGGCAACATTTAACTACCAAATGTTGCCTTTTATGTGTTGCAAATGGTGTTTTTTGGCGTAGTGTGGTGAAGGTGGATTTGGTAGTGTCTACAAGGTATTTGATGAAGGAATTTAATTCTAAGTACTAGATTTTATCCCTTGTTTTTACAATCACTTTTACACAGGTATGATTTGTTTGGTAAGTCGAGCTATACAGTATTTGACAGACTGTGGTGTATAATGCTATGTTTAAACGTGCTTTTAGGGTACTTTCTTAAATGGACAAGAAATAGCCGTGAAGAGACTTTCCAAAGGTTCAGGACAAGGCGCAAAAGAATTTAAGAATGAGGTTGTAGTTGTCGCCAAGCTTCAACACAGAAATCTAGTAAGACTACTAGGATTTTGCTTGGAAGGAGAAGAGAAGATACTTGTTTATGAATACGTGCCCAATAAAAGCCTTGATTATTTTCTATTTGGTTAGCATCAATCTTGATATGATTACTTCTTTTCTCATCTTTATATTGAAATTCATATACGTTGGCTGCATATTCATTCTCTTAATGGATGTAATGATCTAGAAAAACGACAAATGTTGGATTGGTCGAAACGTTACAAGATCATAGGAGGAATAGCACGCGGTTTGGTTTACCTTCATGAAGATTCTCGTCTACGAATTATACACCGCGATCTCAAAGCTAGCAATATATTATTAGATGGAGATATGAACCCAAAAATATCGGATTTTGGCATGGCAAGAATTTTTGGGGTCGATCAATCTCAAGAAAACACAAGTAGGATTGTTGGGACATAGTAAGTTCTACACTATATCTGTTCTATGTTTAATTCTTTTGCCAAATGAAGTAATAAATTGATTTTTATTAGAATCAAATACTGATAACTTCTTAAGTTTATTAGCTCAAGTTATATATATTTATATATTTTTTGGCTTGTAGTGGTTATATGTCTCCGGAGTATGCAATGCATGGACAGTTCTCTGTAAAATCTGATGTTTTTAGCTTTGGCGTCCTTGTTTTGGAAATCATAAGCGGCAAAAAGAATAGCAGCTTCTACCAATCAGATGGTGCTGAGGATCTCATAAGCTATGTAAGTGCAAACTCCAAATTATTTCTTGACACCAAATTTCTTAACAATCATAGACCTTCTTGCGTAGTTTTGCTTTTCCCTTTTCCTTTGTTTTTTTGTTATTACTATTGTAATTAGGATTAGAGCTTAAAAGGTTCAAGGGCTATTGATGTGCAGGCTTGGAAGCTTTGGAAAGACAATAGACCTTTGGAATTGATGGATCTAACATTACAAAATGCATTCGCTAGGAATGAAGTAATTCGATGCATTCAGATTGGCTTACTGTGTGTTCAAGAAGATGTTGATGAAAGACCAAACATGACTTCAATACTTTTGACGCTCAATAGTTTTTCAGCCACTCTTGCTGTTCCTCGTCAACCTTCAATTTTTTTCCGTAGTAGAACACAGAGCTTGCCCAAAGTGCAAGATTCAGACAAATCAACGTCGAGCTCGACAGCCGTCTCTATAAATGAAACATCAATGTCTGAATTATATCCAAGGTAGAGAACTAAAAGACAAATAATACGTGAGACTTAAGGAGTGCTATTTTTGAAATTCAGATGAATGAACTTGATTAGCTACCTGTTCTTCATTCATTGTAATTTTCTCGAAACGTTTTGTAATATTGAATAAAAATGAAATTAACTATTTTTTCTTCATTTGTCAAACTTTAAAAGTTGGACCACTACTAGAATTTCAACAGTCGATCTATCCATTTGACTAATGAATTGATGACTCAAGGCTTGGCCACATCAATGTCGAGATAAGAGTTTTGATAACTATAAGCCTAATTTTCAAAATTTTATTAGTATATGCAATTTTTTAAGTCTCCGCCGGGTTATCTTACCTAACCCAAAGAACTGGATACTACTTAGAGTATGTTTGGCGGAGATTAAATAGTTAATTATAAGTATAATATATATTTTAAAATAAATAATCATTGGTTTAATAAAAGTTCGACATATAGTTAAGCTAATCATATTAGCATTTTATTTATAACTAAGAAAGAAGCATCTGATCCAAAATATTTAGAAAATAAGAAAATTCTTAAAAAGTAAATTTGAGCATAGCCAAACACGGTGTTAAATGCTGAGGAAACACGCTTATTGAAGGTGTTATTCTCAAGAATGCAGAAAAGACGAGAAAAAAACAATCACTGAAAAGAGTGTAAAATCGAAGTATACACTTCTTTAACCTTTTTCTGTGCTCTTTATTTCTCGTCCAAGTTAGGGATGACAATTTGAACTGTGAAAACCGAAAACCATGGTTAACCGAATCGAATGGGGCGAAAAAAATCGAACCGATAGTGCAATGGGGCGGTTATGGTTTTGATTTTAATGAATCGCTTCATTTAGGAGCGGGTATGGTATTTAATTATGGTGCATCGAACCGAACCGATTACCCGTTAAAAAAATAATAATAATAAAAAAATTGGACAAATGAACTTTCCATTATTATTTCTCAAAATTAATTGGGCAATTTTTCTTTTTTGGGCTTCCCAAAATTCTGGCCCAATTAATATTAACTAAAACTTAACCCAATAAACAAGGCTCAACCCACTGTCCAATTGGCCAATTCAATGTCAAATTGTTCTACTGTTCGTATTATTAATTAAAATTTAAAACCCTTGCCTTTGGTCCCTTACCCAACCCAGCTAATTAAAGCAGAAGAAAAGACCAATCCCTAATCTTCCACCCAAATCCGTCGCCAATGGTCGAACTCGCCAGTTCCGTCACCATTTCCTGACCTGTGTTGTCCGAGAAAGAAATGGCAGAAGACCCAGTCGATGCTCCTATACAAAAGGTTTTGTTGTCGTTTTTTATTCAGAGTAAACGAGTGCTTGATTTTTATTGCTGATTTTTTTATGTGCAAATTATAACTGGATTATTGCTGATTTTTTTATGTACAGATTATAATTCCAAAAAAGAAAAATGGGTGCTTGATTTTTATTTTAATGCGGCAAAGGTTTTATTAGGGATGATTTTATATAACTGTGAAATTTAATGTCGCAAAGGTTTTAATAGGGATGGTTTTATATATGTATTAACCGTCCAACATTCCAGCTTGACTTTCATTTTTTTTTTTTTTATCTGAGTGACTGACTAGAGCTCAACTTTGCTTCAAGTCATTTGAATTGCTTTATGTTTTTCATATTATTTTGCTGCTTTTTGAATAATTCTATCATTAATAAGTTTTTTTTTTTTTTTGTGGAAAATATGATTTGATGAACTGATTTCCATAGTTGCTTTCCTTGTAGTAAACAATTAACAAGTTTCTTGAATTCAAAATGAGAATGAGAACAAACAATTTTGTCTAGATTAGACTTTAGTTTCTGTTCGCTTCTTTATATAGTTTAGTTGTTAATTTTTTCATGCAATCTTAGGTGGCTTCTAGACTATGATGTTCTATTCATACATTTAAGTTCATGATTGGTAAATAAAGATTAACACTTTAATTTAATAAGATTGTGTCAATTTTATTTAAGTTCATTCATAACTTGTGTAATAGATTGAGAGTGAATGTCTTGACCTATGTTGATGATGTTGTTTGTTAAATTCGAATTTTTCCTTTTGGAAGTTGGGATGTTTGTGTTTTCTTTTGAGATATTGTTTGTTAAATTTGCTTAGTATTGTTTTTATTGGCTTTTCTTTATAATTTTTCTCAATTTGACATTTGGAGTTTAGACTTATAAAAAATAATTTATTTTCGTGGTTATTAACCGAGATACGAACCGAACCGATTTACGTGGTTATGGTGCGGTTATGGTATGACCTAAAATTTGGTGGTGCGGTTATGGTTTTGGCCGAACCGACCCCGAACCGAACCGTTGCCATCCATATCATCCATGGAATTGCAAGCATCTTCTTACTCTTCTTCTTCTTCGTCTTCCTGTCGATAACAAGAAACCCTTGCAGCTTGAAATATGCTTCTTTTACCTCAGAGGAGACTATTTTTGAGCACCAATTCCAACTACAACAGAGTAATTTTCATGGGCTCCAAACACTTACATCTTCTTAATTCTACACTCACGCCCGTAACACATAAACATACATATGTGGCCCATTTTTCTTCGACTTGGCAACCTCAGTTATTTTGTACTCAATAGGAAAAATATGGAATTTTCTACTTCTTCTCCAAAACCCATATCTCCAATTCATCGGATGACCTCTTGGTTGAGTTATTACCCCCATGCTGCTATGCCTATACCCAGACCAGGCTTTTTTATTTTCTTTTCTATTTTGATGTTTTGTTCACTTTAATATATTTGCCGTGTTATTAATGTTTGCAAATCGACTGTCGGATGAAGGTACAACTAGTTAAGCACTGGAACAGCATCATAGAAGTGGTACCATATTTGAAGATTATTTTAAGTGACTAGTTTTGTTTGTTCAGTTCTTAATGGATTTTGAAGAATGCTTTTATTTAATTTTGTCCACTTTCTCAAAATTATCTATCAGAAACATTGAGTTGAATTAAGCATGACATTCTACATCCTTTCAACCATTGACACCACCATACTCGGCTGGACGTTTGCTTCTACAATTTACTTTAAAATATAATATGAAAGGACTATAATGCTTTCTAAAGAAATATTATTTAGCCTCTGTTTGACAAAATTTATAAATTATTAAAATTCACTTTCAACCACATATTTCAATGAATTCATAAGTACAATCCACTTATAAATTTAACCATTTATAAATTCTTCCAAATATAGACTTAATATAGATCCATTAGTCCACATAAATTGGCCGACGCAGATTGCATACCTCTATAAATAATTTTGAGCCTACCATAACTTCATTATGGAGGTGGGCTGTCTAACTATGCATGATCCAGACAACTTTTTACGTACGAGTCTGCCTTAATCAATCGGGGTCGGTACATATGAGATGTCTAAGTTGGATATTGAAATATGGGATGCGAGCTTCTACCACCGAACCTAACTTAGGATGAATATAGAAACAAGTTGGCTCACAATACATGGCTCATAACAGGTGGTTGAGATATTTTTTTCTTTTACCCTGCGCATTTTAGAGCTAGCTAGCCCGATATATTTGACACTTCACTTCCATGGTGTGGAATACAGTTATTTGAAAAGAAAAAGTTGGCAGAGGAGATTCTGTCTTTCCAGTGATTTGAAAAGAAAAAGTTTGGCACCACGAGACTTTGCTTTCCAAGTCTATGGAGGAGTTTCTAAGCTTCCGTTTGGAAAATAATTGTAAATTATTGAATTTATAAATAGAAAGAAATGAGTTATAGCTAAGTGAATAGTGTTTGTGAATTCGTTGGAATGTGTAATTAAAATTTTAGTTCGATTATATATAAATGATTTTGGAATTTTGTCGAACTAAGACTGTCAAGAGTTTTACAGTAGTTTAGTCCTATCCCTGTCCAATACGCAAGTGCTATATTAATTGTTAATTTTCACAAGGACAACCAAAACGTAAATTACTTGCATACCATTGACTGGCACACCAAGTGTTCAATCACCGCTTACCACTCTTTTCAAATTCTTTAAGTATCCATTTCTGACTAAATAAAGGAAAAGTTGTGATATCAAATATGTCGGTTTTCATCGTCTCTAAATATTTTTGCTTACTTTGCATTCACTGCATCAGCACGAGAATCAGCTCCCAATTTCTTTATAAATACTGTCCGAATACAACTACATACAATCCTAATAGCACCTATAAAGCCAACTTGAATCAACTTCTTGTCACTTTATCCTCCAACGCAACTGACCGGGAGAACTGATTTTACAGCTACACTGTCGGCTGTGGCCCCACAGACACCGTCAACAGCCTCTTTCTATGTGGAGGTGATGTTAACGCTGATGTCTGTGAACGATGAGCAGAAACTGCTACAACTGAAGTCCGAGACAGTGAAATAAGGCAACTATCTGGTATTACTATTTATTTTGTCTAAAAGTTTAAGTTATTAAGGATGAAAGACGTATCATTTAAATATTGTCTTCGACAACAGGTACAACTATTGCTTGTTATGCTACTCAAATGGATCTATATTCTCCAGGGCAGAGCAGTCATTGGCAGTATTTTTGTCTGATTTACAGAACATAAAAGATGAACCCAAATCCCAATAGGTTCAAACAGTTATTAGGAGAGACCATGAATGAAATAGCATCGGAAGCTGTTAATAATAATCTGTCCGGTAAAAAAATTGCTACAAAAATAGCTAACTTCACGGCGTTTCAAAGCTCGCATGCACTGGCAAAGTGCACTCCAGACCTTTCGAGTGGGGATTGCAGCAACTGCCTTCGAAGTGCGATCTCTCTATTACCAAGATGATGTTATAATAAATAAGGAAGATCAGTTCTTTTCCAAAGCTGTAATATTAGGTATGAGGTTTTCCCCTTCTTCAATTCTACTGCCGCCTCTGCACCACCTACTCCAAATATTCCTCCTCTTCTGCCACTACCTCCCAGTACTGAAGGTAACCTCTTGATTCTTAAGCAGCAAATTTTTTTATTTTTTATTTTTCTTAAAGAAAAAGAAAATCGAAAGGGTAAAAAGTGAAAACTTTGTATGAATATTACCATTCTGACTTCTCATGACATCGCTTTTTTCCTTTTTGCTTCAGTGGAAGATTTTGAATCTACATTCCTCTTCTTTCTTCCTTTTTGGTGTTGACAATGCAGGAAATGGCGGAATTTCCAAACAAGTTATTATTGCCATTGTTGTTACGATTGCCACTTTCATAGTGATTTTCTTCATAGGCTGCTGCTTCTTGATAAGGAGAACAAGGAAGAAACGTTACAACAATATCAATGATGAAAACGGTAAGCTACAAGGACGCAAAAGAAAAAATAGAAGAAAAAGAATTCCCTTTGGATCTTAGTTGATTGTGTACACACTAGTTGGATTCTGGATCGAATAAAATCATCTAAATTTAAGCAGAGTTAGAGATGCGACATGATTATTTGTTCAAAATTTGATTTTCAACTTTTCGGACAATGTAATAGCATGAAAGCCTACTATGCCATATTATTTATTATCTGTTTCTAATTATTCAGTAGTTTCTGAATCTCTCTCCTGTTCACTCCAAGCTTAAAGAAATTTATGTAATGACTTGCTATTTTTGTGTGTAGACGAAGGAAATGAGCTCTCAAAAGTTGAATCCTTGCAATATGACTTGAATACTATTGCACTTGCAACCAACAATTTTCCTCCCGATAACAAAATTGGAGAAGGTGGATTTGGAAATGTTTACAAGGTAACTTAAAGAAATCTAATTCTAAGTATATTATGATAAAATAATATACAACTCTAGGTCATAGTCCCTTTTACTTGCATAGTTTTCTCTGAATATTTTTACTTATGGTTCATTTGTTAAGTTGGATTACACACTATTTTGACAACATTGAAGAACAAAAGTGAGCTAAAATTCAATTAACCATAATGTCTAATAGTGTGGTTGTAGGGTACTTTTCCTAATGGACAGGCAATAGCTGTGAAGAGACTGTCTAGAAGTTCCGGGCAAGGTGCAAGAGAATTTAAGAACAAGGTTGTTCTGATGGTCAAACTTCAACACAGGAATCTAGTAAGGCTACTAGGATTTTGCTTGGTAGGAGAAGAAAAGATGCTCATCTACCAATTCAAGTCGGTTAGCACCAATCTTGATAAATCTACTCTCTTAATTTTTTCATAATACTTTCATTGAAATTCCTAAACATTGGAAGCCGAGTTAACCCTGTAAAATACATAGAGATATGATTTTCACATTACTAATATTTAACCCTCTGGCCTTCAATTTGTCATAATATTTGACGCTTGGCCTTTAGAAACTGAGTTTTACCATATTTGTTGACGACATACTTCTGCTTTCCTTTCGTTTTATTATTTCTATTGTAATTAGGATTAGAGCTTAAAAAATTCAACCGTAATTTAGATGTTCAAGCTTGGAAGCTTTGGAGAGACAATGGACCGTTGGAATTGATGGATCTAACATTACAAAATGCATATGCTATGAATGAAGCTATTGGGTGCATTCAGATTGGGTTCTGTGAGTTCAAGTTATTCAGCCACTCTTGCTATTCCTCGTTAACCAGCATTTTTTCTTCGTGGTAGAACACAGAGCTTGCCCACAAGGCATTTTCCTTTGTCAAGAACGCGTTAGCACTGAGCTTGGCATGAATATTTTAAAATTGAGGCCATTTGGCTCGGTGGAAGTTAAATGTGAACCCCTTAATTAGTCTATAGAAAATGAAACAAGGAAGTTTAAATCAGAGACAAATTACAATTTATTTTAGATATTGAAACATTTTGCTTTTCAAATTGCAAGCAAAGTCAAAAGTACAAATCAATTGTCTTTCCATTATATTGACATCGAAAAGTATTTATAGAATTCTTGAGACATCGATTATGTTATAATTAATTGGACATGTATAAACCTTAAATCTTAATAGGTATTAGCATAAATTTGTTTAGATTATTCACATTTTTGACGTCATTACCATATAACAATTCTAGTCTAATTTTTCTTTAGTCAACCCAACTAAAAAAATTTGGAATATTGTGACATGTTTAATCAATCTTTAACATTGGACATTTGTATCTCGAAATTAAGTCCTTGTTTAGTTTAGTTAAAAATCATATTTTTAGTAGATTTTGATAAAATTTGACAAAATATATGGTTGAAAAGTTGATAAAAGTTGTTAATCTCATAAAATGTATGATTGAAAATAAATTTTAAAAAATGAGGGCCAACCAAGTGCTAATTAAGACCACGGGATAAAGCATAAATTACACAATATACAAGGTTGATTCATGCCTTTAGATCTTTGTGATTTGTAGCAATGGTCCTATTTTATTGGTTATATTTAAACAAGAATGATGGCAGAATTGGTCATATGTTTCATTTTTCATCACATTACCATTTTTCTTACTAATAGGTTTTGTAGTTTTTGGCAATTTTTAAACAAAAATATAGTTATAAAAGAATTTTAAAAGTCAAAGAGTCAATTTGTAGATTGTATAAATGAATTAGGAGTTTTTGGGTCTCGCTCGTCTATCGCTCGAGCGATGCACATATAGCTCGTCTAGCATTTGAGGATCGGTGTTTTTCGTGAAACCCTTATTTACGATTTTCAAGAGTTCTTTCTATCATATACTATGCCCATGTTTAGTACAAATTCTTTCAAAAACTCATTTTCAACCACACATTCTTTAATAAAATAATATTTTTCATCACAACAATAATTTTTCTTTACTTTTTAATCATATATTTCTCATCATATCACTATTTAAAATACATTCTTTCCTTAATAATATCCATCAAACAGACCATATATCAAAACCTCTATGCTATATATACCCAAACCCCCCACTTTGTGAAAAATGTTGGTTGAATACTATTTTATAAAAGAAATCACATCCTACCCACCATACATATAATTTAATCTTCTCTTGATTCAATCAAATCATTGAAAATATCGAATCCACATAAACATAATACCAAAACCTATAATTCCGCATAATCGTCAGAAAGGTGATCGGAGTTTCGATTGAAGGAAGACGAGGAGTTCTCAGGTGATTCACAAAAGATAAGCTATTCCAGAAGGTTAGGAGTTGATGTAGGAGCATACAGTTCACGAGGGCATTGGTGATTACAATCAAGAGGTTAGATAATAGTAGAGTTAATCAAGTCTGGAACATACTATAAGTTGTTTCGTTTACAGTAGATTATTAACTTGCTAAGTACCCAGAATTTTTTATCATTTGCAAAGGGTTTTCTTCATGATCCATTTGGTGTTCTTTACTATTTTCTTATTATAAATTGTGCTAATCCAACTTAGGATAAATTGACGTGATTGATTAACCATTTGAAACAATTAAAAAGTAACTTGTTGTTTTTAATTGTATAATTCCGCACTTTGGATATAAATATTCAGTAAATTTAGGGGGTGTATTCAATTAATGACTTTTTGGGATTTAAAAAGTTTATGGATATTCAATATAGACTTTTGGAGATTCTCTAAAAGTATTGGTGTATTCAATTAAACTTTTAATAAGTATCCAAAAGTCACGGTGTATTCAATTTAAACTTTCTAGAAGTCTATATAAGTTTTTGGGTATTCAAATTTTTATAACTTTTAAAGACTTTTAGAAAAGTATCCACGGTACTAACTTTTAAGCAAAAAGTACTAAAATAAAATCTCTAAATTTACTAATCACAAGATTTTGGGAGACTTTCACATAAAAAAAAAAAAAAAAAAATTAATATGTATTTTTTTTTTTCAATATTTCTCTTTCATTTTCCCATATACGGACATTAGAGTTATGATTAAAAGTTATTTTTTTCAATTAATTAAATTAGTTTCTATTTTTCTTTCTTTCTCTCTTATTGTTTATTTATATTTTCTATGAAAGATATAACTTTTTTTTTTCATTTTTCCTTCAATTTTTCTAAAAAATATTTATTTTTAACTTAATTATAAAATTTTATATATACTAATTTATAATATATATATATATATAGCCTCTGTTTGGCTATCATTTTTAGATAAATTCCAACCGTTATACAGTAAAGTTGTCAGAAGGGAGTCAGTTTTTTTTTTTTTTTTATTTACCGAATTTGGTTAAATTACCAATTTGCGCTTTCAAATATAATTCTTTTTTAGAGAAGTTATGACAATTTCGTAAAAAGCCTCCTGTCTTTTCTTTGCTGCTGCACAACTGGGTCCCACCGACAATTAAAACGGTCATAAGTTGCATTCTCATTTTTGGCCAAAACGGTTACCAAACTGGGGCTTAATTAAGGTTTTAATTTTTTATTCTTTTTTCAAAAATTATTATATGGGGGGGGGGGAAAGGAAAGAGAATGGAGAATTGTGAAAAGTATTGATATGATCCAAGATAGGCAATCACTTGGTCGGATCACGAAGTTCAAAATGTCAAAGTTAATAAGCCAATGACCAAATTACATGTTGGGGTCGAGACCCAGAACAAGCTCGAAGCATCAAAATCAAGAATTGAAGCGATGAAAGAAAATGGAGAACTATGCGGCCGCATGGTTCACCATAGTTTTGTTAGAATTTTATTTCTAATAATATTTTGTGATCTTTTTCATATTATTTCCGATTTTAACTAGTTTTTAGGGCTTTAGTATAAATAACTTTTATTATTTCATTGTAAAGGAAGTTATGAATTATGATTATTGAAATTGAGAATTTTCTCTCTAATTGTATTGATTGAATATTATCGAACTTATCAAATATTGTTTTAATATATGTGGCGTTCAACTTTTAGAGAACTTATTAAATGATTAGACACCCTTTGTGGCGTTGACAAATCGAGGTTCGTTGGTTTTGTAATCAAGAAGTCATTCAAATTTTATTTTTGTTTGGTTGTTTGGTTCAATAATTTTCGGGTTGAAATGCTACTGATGCAAGGGAAGCTTATAGGAACGACAAAAATCTCACAAAAAGAATTTCAATTAAGAGAAATTCAATAAAATTTTATTTCATTCAAAACTGAATCTGCCTCAAATGGCTTACAACATTTAAATAGCGGAAAATATAAGAAAATTTGGAAATATTAAATAATAATGGAAAAATATTATTTTTTTCCATAAATGGAAAAAATTGAGATTATGACAGATCTTGATTCTCCTAACAACCAGGGTCGTCCCCCAACAAACGGAATCGCAATCCGAATCTTATTGAATGAGATATTGCTAAATCAAATATTACCATAAACGGCAAAAACGCTTAATTGATGGCTTAAACGACGGAATTTACCCAAAATTTGACGTGCACCAGGCAAAAGGCCTTGAGTTGTGATCATTGGCCCATTTCCAATCAAATTGGACTATCAATTTGCCAAAAACGGACAAACCAAAGTTCCATGAAATTATTATTTTGGCTTCATCATTCTCCTCGGGTTGAGAAAAATTCGTCCTCGAATTTGAAGGGAAAGAAACCTCATCATTATTAAAATTATCACTACAAAATGGAAGCTCTGACGGCAATCCATCTGAAGGCTTCTCTGGAAAGTCCTCATGAAACTCCTCTAGCAATAGCTGAACCATGCGGGTGACCTCCCGCTCATTGTCAATAGACTCTTCCACAAACACGTACACTATCCCATTTCTTTTTATATTTGTCTCGAACTTCACTTTAGTCAGTAAATTGGCGTCATCCCCAACTATTTTTACTGAGCCCTTATCTGAAAGCAAAACACTTTTCTTTCCTTCAATAGTACACCTTGACTGGAAGATATTATTATGCAACCAATCAGTGTTATTTTCCAGAAGAGTCTGAAAACTCTGCCTCACCACCAATGCTTGACTCATATCACCAACCACAAACTCATCCTCCTCTACTGTTTCTTCTACACCTTCACTGTCAAATACAGGTGGACTGTCATAATCAAACTCTTCCTCCTTTGTTTCTCTTCTACACCTTCATTGTCAAATACAGGCAGACCGTTATAATCAAACTCTTCCTCCTATGTTGCTTCTTCAGGGTCTTCATTGTAAAAAACAGACGGAACTTCATAATCAAACTCTTCATCCTCTATTGCTTATTCAATGTCTTCAATCGTAACATCCTGAATATTATGATCACAGTGTTGGACTTCCTTAATCGGAACCTACCCATGACGACCACGACTTCTAGGCGTATGTTGCTGCGACATAAGTGCAGCGACTTGCTGTATCAACCACTTCACTTGTTGACGCAGCCGTGCAATTTTATCATGTCTATGTACCTCCTCTACTAGGGCTTCATGAGTTTCTTGACGTCTCCTTGACGGCATGGTGAAGGAACAACTTCGGCTCTGATACCAACTGATGCAGGGGAAGTTTATATGAAAGACAAAAATCTCACAAAAAGAATTTCAATTAAGAGAAATTCAATAAAATTTTATTTCATTCAAAACTGAATCTGCCTCAAATGGCTTACAACATTTAAATAGCGGAAAACCTAAGAAACTTTGGAAATATTAAATAATAATGGAAAAATATTATTGTTTTCCATAAATGGAAAAAATTGAGATTATGACATATCTTGATTCTCTTAATCACCAGGGTCGTCACCCAGCAAACGGAATCGCAATCCGAATCTTATTTAATGAGATATTGCTAAATCAAATATTACCATAAACGGCAAAAACGCTTAATTGATGGTTTAAACGACCAAATTTGTCCAAAATTTGACGTGTATCGGGGCCAAAGGCCTTGAGTTGTGATCATTGGCCCCCTTTCCAATCGAATTGGACTATCAATTTGCCAAAAACGGACAAACCGAAGTTCCATGAAATTATTATTTTGGCTTCATTAGCTACCGTCTACAACCTGAATTTGGATTTTCCTAGCGTTTCTTAATTAATTCTGCGAGTTCCACGCGTTGCGTGTACCCGGGTTCGCGTCATTTGGTATCAGCGTTTGAGCTCTAGATTCAGGTTCTATCTTTTCTTTCTTTTGAGTCTTTTGTTTTGTTCTTCGTGTCCGTCGTAAATTTTGAGTCTTTATTCTAGAAAATTCCAAAAAAAAAAAAAGAAGAAGTTATTTTTTGGCTAATCTAGCATCCAAATCAACTCATGTTTCTTTTGTCAGTTTTGTAGTTAAATTTCGAGTTAAAAAAAAAACTTTTTTACTATTCGACGGAGTATTGTTCACGTCGTACTGTTCAAAAAAATTACTTGACATATTTGAGAAGTTGTCACTATCCTATTATTTATCTCAAATATAAAATATGTTTGTGTTCATTCCAATCCAAAAATTCAAGAACAACTTTCTTGAATTAAATGAATTATCATTCGAAATTTCATCCAATCCAATTCTTTTCTTGAGTCTTCTAGATTACACCTACGTAAAAGGATGGATGGTGATTGGGGGCACATCTTTCAAATTCGGTGTTTTGTAAGTAGCACGGTATGTAGTCTGGCCATTGATAAGGAGTCCATGCCAAATTTGGCTAGTATCACGATGGTTGAAAATTGGGATTACCTTTACAACAACACTCTAGTCCTTATAGGATGACTTGGTTGAAAGAGTGTGGGAAGGTGTATGTAACCAAGCAGGTTCTAATAAATGTCACCATTGGGAGATATAACGATGATGTTTGGTGTGATGTGGTGCCATTAAAATCTTTTCATATTTGGTTTGGGAGAGTTTGGAGGCATAAGAGGAAGGCTGTTTATGGTATGGGGAGGAATAAGTATAGGTTTCTTCAGGATGGGGCAAATATCACTCTTCATGGTTTAACACTAGAACAGTCATTTGCAGACCAATGGAAGGTGGGAGGTGAAGTAGAGGGAAAAATCAAGAGAGGGAGATGATAACACCGAAAGAGAACTCCGAAGTTGAATTGTAGGAAGAGTCCAGAAATAGAGAAGTTGAGTTGGAGGATGGTGAATTGAAAAATATAGTTAAAATTAAGGAGAGTGAACAAATTAAATCGGAGGAGCACAAGCAGGCTAATACAAAAATTGTAGAGATTGTTCAGCAAGATAATGAGAAAATAATAGAAAAATGTATTGAGCAAATGGTTTAAAATATTGTGTAGAATAAATAGCAGGGTTTCATCGTAAAGCATGATGTGGTGGAGATGATACATTATGAGTACAAGGACACATATCTCGTTTTTGGGAAAGCTAACAAATTCAACCGTGTATTACTTAATTCCTTCTTTTAAGTTGATCATTGTACATAAGAGTTCATACAACAACGTTTATGGTTGATTAAATTTGTGTTGCAGTACATCCATACTTGTAAAATGGATGACACCCGTATTGATCATATGCCATGGGAGAAAAAAAAAATTCACTTGATCCAGGTGATGCAGTGATGAGTTAGGTAGCATGCTGGTTATCCCATACGTGATCACAAGGCACAAATTCGAGGATGAATTATTTTGAAGAGAGAGGGAATAATATGGCCCGGGATGGGAAATCACTTGGTTGGGTCACGGAGTTCAAAATGTCGAAGTTAACAAGCCAAAGACCAAGTTACATGTTGGAGTCGAGGGCCGAAACGAGCTCGAAGCATCATAATCAAGAATTGAAACGGGGAAGGAAAATGGAGAACCATGTGGCCGCATGGTTCACCAAGCCATGTGACCGCATGGCTACAACCCGAGAGCTGCAGAGGCGGTTGCATTGTTCCATGCGATCCATGACCGCATGGATTTATACCATGCAGCTGCATAGCACAAATATTTGACGAGAATTTTAATTTTTGTCAGTTTCCTAGTTTTGTTAGAATTCTCTTTCTAATGATATTTTGTGATGTTTTTCATATAATTTCCGGTTTTAACTAGTTTTTAGGGCTTTAGTCTAAATAGCTTTTATTATTTCATTGTAAATGAAGTTATGAATTATGATGATTGAAATTGAGAATTTTCTCTCTAATTATTCTTGATTGAACATTATCGAACTTATCAAATATTGTTTTAATATTTGTGGCGTTCAACTTTTAGAACTTATTAAACGATTAGATACACCCTTGTGGCGTTCGCAAATCGAGGTTCATTGGTTTTGTAATTAAGATGTCATTCAATTTTTTTTTTGTTTTGTTGCTTGATTCAATAATTTTCGGATCGAGATGCTATCGTCTACAACCTGAATTTGGGTTTTATCGGCGTTTCTCAATTAATTCCGCGAGAGTTCCACGCGTTGCCCGTACCCGGGTTCGCGTTAAGTATCACCTCGTACGTAATAATTTCATAATATTGCATTAGATTCACATAAATTTTATCTCAAATGAAAGTTTTCAATAGTCTCTAAAATGAAATTTATAAAAGTCTACAAAAGACTTCCACTAATTCCATACAAATATCTAAAAAATCCATGAAATTTACATAAGTCAATGACCTAAAAAAAGTTCATCAAAGTTTTCAAAAGTCTCAATTGAACTTAAACATTCACTTACAATTATAGTACTCCAATAGGGGGCACCAAATGACGCCCCTTGTTTGGCCTGAAATTTAATCACGGGACAAGCAGTATTATTGTTAGAATTATTCTTGTTGTACATAATTTTTTTACTTAATTGATTACCGAATTGACAAGTGGCAGCCCTGCTCCCTCAATAGGAGGCTGCCACTTGTCAATTCGATAACCAATTATGTATCATGTTATGTACTTGTAGCATGATTGTTATTGTTATTATCCCAAGGACAAAGACAACCAAAAGAAACTGGATTCCGTTGACTAGTACAGGAAGTCTTGGATCAACAAGTCAATTTTACATCTTATATGCACCCTTTTTTTATAAAATATTATATACTTAGCTCTTGTTTGGTAGAAATTCTTTAAATCTTATTTTTCAAAAACTCATTTTCAATTACACATTTTTTCAATTAAATAATTTTACATATGGATTCATAATTTTCTTACCACACATTCTTACAAAAAAAAAAAAAAAAAATTACTTTTCACAAAATTTATTTTCAAAAAATTTACATCAAACAAACTTTCGGTATAACATTTTGTTTCATTTTTCAGCGCATGACTATTTTTCTTACAATTATAGTACTTCAAGTTTCACAAAAATTTCTATTTTCTTCAACCCGTTAGACATCAACTAGATTTCATTTTGATCATATATAGCTGATAATTGTGATTATTTACTCGACCAACTCTTGTCTTCATTGACATTTTCTTCAAGTAGGCTGTTGGAAGCTAACTTTTATCGTAACTCAAAAATGCAAAAACAAATTGAGTGTTACTTAGGTGTTGGGGTTTCGAGAGTACATTTGGTACCCAAGCCACAAATAAACTGTATGTATTTGTATAGATTAGGGTTGGGGCTTGAAATTGTATATGTAAAATTAGGGTTTGAACTTTGAAGGAAGGGAAACAAGATGGAATATTTTGTAAAAAGACGTATGTTTCTTTATACTTGCTGTGCCTAAATCCTAATGAATACTTGTTATAATTAGATTCTCAGGAAATGATCATTTCTACCACTATTAAATATTAATTGCACTCGTTTTTATTTTCAAAGCATTATGCCATCTACCAAGTATAATTTAAAGTAATGCTATGTAGTCAAGGCAAGGGGGAGTTAGCACCCGACGAGTCGGCGCAACCATCCATGTTGGTTTTGTTGGAAAAAATGGATTAAAAAAGAGGTTAAATTTTATAAATGTGTCTGTTCAGTGCCGGTTCTGTGATTTTTGGGGTCTGAGGCGAATTTCATAAATTAGGCCCCAAAATTGTAGTACGAATGCAAAATCTATAAATTTATTATGGATTCAATAGTTCATTTGTTAATTTAAATACTTAACAATAAAACAACAAATAAAATGTATTATACAAAATATTTATATTATAATCGAATCACAAAGACGACAATATTCCAAATGTTTTATCGATCGACCAAAAAAAAGAAGAATGAAAGAAGTTAACATCTAAGGCCCCCTCCAATGTTGAGCCCGAGGCGATGAACTCACTCGCCTCTATGCAAAACCGGCCATGTGCCTACTTATGACATTTGTTGTGTAGCTTATATGGAAGAGGACTCACTCTACATGAAAGAGGCACAAGGTTCGATTCCAAGAGCCCCCATGAAAGCAATTTTTTTTTAATAACATTTGCAATGGGTGAGAATATAAAATTTTGCCACTATGGTAATTGAAGATTGTTAACAATAAATATGAAAAGAAAATATATATTCAGTTTTATCAAAGTAATAGACTATTTGTTTTAAAAATTATTATTATTAACTAAAATTAGACCTTACAACGACTCAGCGGTTGAATCACTTGCCTAATGATTTGTCCAATCAACGATCGGGTACGTTTACTGTGTATAATATATACTTATATTGTTAGGTTTTATTAATTTATTATGTAAAATTTAAATTTGGATTATTTATATACTACTTTTTATTCTTTTAAAAGTTTGAAAAATACTTTTTTTTGGGGAGGGGGAGGGGTAAAAAAATAATTCTAAAAATCATTGTTTTAAAATTTTTGCATAAGATTCGCCTTAGTTCGAAATTTGTATTTACTGTTTAATCATATTTTACGTATAAACTTCATCTTGTTTCGCTTAAATTCATAAAAAAAATTGAAATTTGATCATGCGTATATGATTCAAAAAATATATTTTTTTCTTATTATTTTGGATTGTAGTGGATTATTCTTTTATATGTATATGACTTTTACGTTATATTAATTGAAGATTTTTTAATATTTTTTTAATTAAATATTAATAAATAATCTACTTGTTGAGGTTGTTAACGATCAACGACCGTCCTAACTCACTCGATTTCTTGGATCCACCCATATCCATGGTACTTAATTATTAATCTATGAAGATTTCTCTTATTTTCAATAGTTTTGCATCAAACATATTATTTTTATATTTTTTGTTCTAATAAGTAAAATTCACGAATCTACATTTTGAAGGATAGGATTATAAAAATATGACATTACATTATCTCGGACGGACTTGAGATTTTTTCAGACATGAGTCTGAAGTTTAAAAGTTGGGCCACTACTAGAATATTAGACCCGTCAATCTTAACAATGATCCGCCACTTAAAAAATTGAGTTCGTGATTCGAAGGCTTGGCCGAGTCAATATTCATATTGCTGAGTTTGATAACTATGGACTTAATTTTCAAAATCTTATAAGTCTATGCAGTTTTTTAAGTTGGGATAATTACATAAAACCAACTGTTTAGTTTCCAGTTTATGAAAATTAGGTTTAAACTTTATTTAATCAAAAATCAGGTTTTATCATTTTTAATTAATAATGATATTATAAAATTAAAATAACATATATACTCACCCTACTACTTATCCCCACCAAATTTATTTTAAATATGAAAAAATGATAAAACATGTATGTTACACGATATTTAATAAGAACAAATACTATGAATAAGATTTTTGACTTTTTTTTTTTATTAATGTTGTGCGTATAGTAAGTACTAGTGTACTACCCAGTCCATATTACCGTATAAATCAAACAATAATTCTGTTTGTACGGAATTATTCTCCCAACAATTGGTCAAAAACACTCACATGGGGTGGGCCCCATGTGAGTAAAATATTGAGGAAAAAAACCACCCACCTCTTGTTGTGAGTGTTCTGGCAATTTTCTGCCTATTTTGCTTATGTACGCCCACTGCAGTTGTAAATCAAATTATTATATTTGTACGAAATTCATCAACAAAAAAGTTACAAATTATCGTACACGTCTTTTAAATTTTTTGAAGTTTTTATTAGGCATGTTAGACTTTATGATCCGATTCGTGTACAAACATAACAGGCTTCGAGTAATTGTCCAAATATTTAAGAGAAACTATGAGGGTGGGTTTTTTTGTTTAATTTTTTTTTGGGGTGGGGGGTGGTCCAAGATAAGAAGCAATGATTTGGATTTGGATACACCATTTTATTGAGTCTAGAGGTGGATTTATCCACTGTATACGCATACTAGCTCATAATAGCTTCAGGTCATGCTTTTTACACATAATTCTACCTCAATATTATGCAGTCCAGTACATCATGATACTTTTAAGCTGGATGTTGAATCTAGTATTCAGCCGCCAGACATTGATGAGCGTTGGACGTCTCCGCTCCCTTCGCAAGTGAGACTACTTTACTTTGAGACAAGTGAACCTCCTTTTCAACTTCTCAATTTCCTCTGGAGTCGAAGCAACTTCACCGACTCCTCTTTCTCCCTTTTGGCTGACGCCTCAGCCTTATCCATGTTGGCAGCCTTCTATGCCTGAGAGGCTTTGCTCACAAACTCTTTATTTTTTCTTTTGAGGATTTTAAAGAAGGCCCTCGCCTCTACAGCCATGCCGAACGACCTTGCTGCCTGAGCCACCATCGTAGTGACGAAGTCCATAGCATCACTTGTCTTAACAAAATTCTGCCACTTCTCAATCCAAAATTTATGGAATGTCGTCGTGGCTGTCTGAATCTCTGGAGGCAGAAGTGCGAGAGCCTCAGACTCGAGCTCATTGGACCTTTTGGCCAAGGTCGATTTACCTTGGGGGCAATCTGAAGTTGTGGAGTCGCTCGAAGTCCTCAACTTCTTGGTAGGTTCCTGCCTCTGGGTGGCCGTTTCTGCCCTCCCAGAGGCTGCAGCAATCGATGCTGCCATCAACTTTTCCCCCAGCAGGCACCTTGGAGCGAGGAGGAGGAATGTCATTAGAGCTGCCCACCCTGGGTTCCTGCCTCTGGGTGGCCTTTTCTGCCCCCCCCAGAGATTGCAGCAATCGATGCTGCCAGCAACTTTTCCCCAACGGACACCTTGGAGCGAGGAGGAGGAATGTCGTTAGAGCTACCCACCCCGGTAATCTAATGTATGCCATACAATGTACAAGACTAGACATTCCATTTACTATAAGTAGACTTAGTAGGTTTACAAATAATCTAAGTGTTGAACATTGGAAGGCAATTGGAAGGATACTTGGTTATTTAAAGAGAACCAAAAATCTTGGACTCCAGTATTCTAAATTTCCAGCTATACTTGAAGGATATACCGATGCTAGTTGGATATCAAGTGCAGGTGAAAATAAATCAACATCGGGTTAGTTGTTCACTCTTAGAGGTAGTGCAGTTTCTTGGAGATAAAAAAAAAACAAACTATGATTATACATTCCACAATGGAATCCAAGTTTGTAGCATTAGCTGAAACGGGGAAAAGAAGCGGAGTGGCTTAAAGATCTTCTTTATGAAGTTCCATTAGATACGAAGAATGAGTCTTCAATATCTATACTATGTGATAGTCAAACTACTCCAGAAAGGGCTTATAGTGAAGTCTACAACGGAAAGTCTAGACATGTGAGTCTTAGATATGATTATGAGAGTATTTGGTGTAGATTAAAATCATATTTTAAGTGGATTGTGATAGAAGTTTTTGAAATGTGTGGTTGAAAAGATATATGACCCATGAAAGATGTGGTTGATATTGATTTTTTGACTTAGATTAAAATCGGGCCCAAACAAGCCCTATGTAAGGAAATTAATAAAAGATGGAATAATTTCATTTACATATGTAAGATCAAGTGAGAACTTGGCTGATCCACTTACAAAACCACTTACCAAATAGTTGGTAAGATTAATATCAAGTAGGATGTGGCTTAAACTCCTTAAATAAAATTCACCAATGATGGCAACCTTACATGTTATTACGAAATGAGTAATTTACGAGTTCAAAGGGTAACAACAAGTCATTTGATAAGTGAATTGATTACAACACTTAGTATATAAAATTTAAAGCTTTATCCTAAAGATATAAGTGTTGGGGTTCTGGTATTGAGGATTGAATAAAATTTAAAAAAATTCAGTATGTAATACAAGTGTCTTTAAACATTACCAAAACACCGTAAAAACTTCTCATATGTGAACTTAGAAGTGGTGTCGCTTCAAGGAAAGTTGGAGTTACTTCCTGAAAAGTTCATGAATACGGATGGGTGCAAGGCCATTAACGCGCCAAAGTAAAATTATGTGAAACATATTGAGATAGAATGTTCACGTGTGTGATATCATCGGTAATGTCTAAGGGATAATTGGTTCAAAGCTAAGGCTACTTGGAATCTCAATATTACTTTGCAATGTTAGCACTAATGTAAGGTTTAAATCGAAAGATACCATATCATATGCGTGACATCGTTTATGATTCTAAGTGAATTGTGATATTTAAACAAGTGGGGGATTGTTATATAAATGTGTTGTTCAAATATTTAATGAGAATTGATCAAATGTGGTTGAAAAAAAAAATTTGCATAGCCATTTGGCCATGTGACCTCCATCGTCAGGACATCAAGTCGCTGTTTTGGTTCCTCTATGCGACCGCATAGAGGAAGTTATTTAGCCGTTGGACATATTTTTAAAATTTGTTTGGCACATTTTCAACCTCAATTTCCAATATTTTGTGAAAAGTTGGCACACATACGAATGTGTATGAAGAAATTCTATATATATAGATAGAATTCATGGTTTAATAATCAATTTTCTTCTCTTATGTTTTGTATAATTCACCTCCAAACTATCTCAAAATTCACTTAGAATCTTTCCTATAAAAACTCTTCTTTTTTCCTTATTTCCGAGTTTCAAAAGTGTTATTTGAAACCGGTTTCTTGACTTGAAATCCGCTAGAGCTATTTGTGTGTTGGTCCTTTAGCATTCTTATTACCGAGATGACGCAAATAAAGCTTTTAGGATGACATTCTTTGCGATTCGAGTCTTCTACTTTTCTTCACTTTCTTGTTTTGTGATTTTTCATTATTTCCAGTTTGTATTCATTTTGGAGGCTTGTTTATCTACTTCGACGAAATCATCTCAACACTGGATCCATTCAGTTTCTATGACTGGCCAATAAGCAACAACAATATCAACTGCAACACATCATAAGAGGGATTTGTGATGACAACATCCTAAAACAACAGTTTGATTAGCTGCAGTTTCATTCAATCTTTTCTAGTTATTTTTACCGGAAAAATTAGGAGATCAGGTAAATCAAGAATGTGAAAGAGTGCCGGGTGATTGGGGGCAGAGCCCACGAGTCATTCCTTCGCAAGATTGGTTTTGACAGCATGATCCTTATTTCATTTGGCAAATATACAATCCGAATACAAAAAACTCGTGCAAATATTGTTGATTAAAATTTAATTAATATACCTGTTACGATGTTTATAGTATTGATTAATTGCATCCAAACCATGGAGACTTAGGTCTTCTCGTAAAAGAGTAACTTGATAAAGAACTTTAGATTAACCCTCTTTAAAAGTTCTTCTAGTAAGGTAACGTACTTTTAAAAAACTATTCAAATCCTTGTTTGGTTTGGATTAACATCTCACATCAACGTCAACAATTAAATTTAATTACATATTTTAT